>PVJD01006335.1:0-44938 GCA_004026545.1 Mormoops blainvillei
CCTCTTTCTTTCTTTCTCTTTCTTTCTTTCTTTCTTTCTTTCTTTCTTTCTTTCTTTCTTTCTTTCTTTCTTCCTCCCTTTCTTCCTTTCTTCCTTTCTTCCTTTCTTCCTTTCTTCCTTCCTTTCTTCCTTTCTTCCTTTCTTCCTTTCTTCTTTCTCTTTTCGTATGGGAGGGAGAAAGAGATGGAGGGAAATATCGATGTGAGAGAGAAACATCGATCGGTTGTTTCTCGTATGCACCCTGACTGGGGACCAAACTCAGCCCAGGCATGTGTCCTGACTAGGGGATGGAACCGGTGACCTTTTGCTTTGTGGGACAACACCCAACCAATTGAGCCACACTGGTCAGGGCTGGGATTTGTCTTTGAGTCATACATTCCTCATTGGCCCTCACAACCAGCGGACCATCAAGTTCAGGCAGACTTCTTGTGACCCAATTGGTGCTTCTTTATAGCAACCACAGTGGGTATGAGAGGCAGGCACCTTAACAGCCATAGGGAGGCTAAAAGAGGAGGCCCGTCTGTGGGAGCAAGGGAAGGACAGTTTGGATTTGACTAGCATACTGAGTGTGAGGTGATAAAATCACTCAGTCTTGGAGGTAAGGCAACAATGTATAGTTTTTTAAATGCATACAGCAAGCATTGAATGCTGTTATGTGTTCAATCCAAGAAGTTGGATGGCTATTAAAAGTAAATGAATCATTCATTTAACAGTATAATAATTTGATGGCAATGTCCTCCAAACTTTCCACGCTTCTTTGAGACAAAATCAAAGTAAAGTCATGCCTTTCTATATACACACACGATCACACACATACACCTCTACCTCTCTTCTGTAAGCGATTTCTGATCCGAGTTACAGTTGACTTGATTTGCTGCTCCATAACTGAAAACAAGGTGCAAATAGGCCACACTGTTTGATTTGTCGAGTGTGGTTAATAACGGGAGGAGACATCTCCTTTAATTATGGAAATTAGCATGGGATCTTCCAGTGATCCTCAACAGGGATGCTATTATTGCATTTGGGGCTTAGGCAACACAGTTATTCATTGTGTGAGACTGCCCATGCATTGCAGGACACTTAGGGTCCTTAGTCCTTACTAAATTCCAGTAGCCCCACTCCCATCATGATGACAATAAAAATGTCTCCACCCCCACATTTGCAGATGCTTACCCTCTTCCAGGGGATAGTAATGTCACCTACAGTTGGGAACCACTCAGGTTCTTCATGGTGGAAAAATAACTTTATTTGAGGGGAAGTGAAACTGATAAATGTTTATGCTATACACTATAGGAAATGTTAATTATAGCAATGTTAATTATACCTTATATTTATGAAGTAACATTTTCTGCCTCAAAAGAATATGTAACAAAAAGTAAGACTATCTTCTAGAATCCTAGGATTTTAGAGGCAGAAGCATGTGAAAGATGATCCTCTCCAGACTTTCCTCTGGGGATCAGCTTTCATGGCCCTTCACTACACCTTCCTCCACAAACCATCTTTGTAAGAGAAGAGATGGTCACGGCCCTGGGTAGAAGCTTCTTTCAGCCAGGCTACTTTGACCTATCATGTTCTCCAGCCACTTGTGAAGTAGTTTTATACCATTGTTAATAGGACATAAAGAGACCAGTCTTTCAATGGGCCTGAGTAGTGAAGGAAGTGAGAAGCCACATAATGTATTGACTAAGAGCTCAAACTCTGGAGTCAGGTGGCCTGGGCTCTGCCCTTGCTCTATCTGCTGCTAGCTGGGAGACTTTAGCAGCATTACTTCATCTCTCTCAGCCTCTGGTTCCTCATCTATAAAGTGAGGCAACAATAATAACCACCTCATAAGGTTGTTGCAAGAAGTAGAGTCAGTTAGAGAGTTTTGTACAAGGCCTGGACAAAGTGTCAGGTTATCATAGTATTATTGCTATTTATCATGACAATAAGAATGATAATTGGTTACAATACGTATTATCAAGAAACCTTGGCAGGAACTTGCATTTTATAAGAACTTTACTCAGTAGTCCGGTAATGGTATCACAAATGGTTATTTTGGCACAAATCAGCATTACTTCTTCGTACAGGCATGGTGGACTAAATTCACCTTTGTATAACAAAAATAAGTTACTAAGAATTGTACCATAAACCTCCAGGGTACTAGGCTTCTACAGTTGTCTTGCTAAAATATCAATGAGGAATCACTGGATTCCAGAGCCAGAAAGTGCCATCTGGTCCATCCCCTTTATTTGAGATAAGTCACTTCGTGAAGATTTTCTTTCTTTGTGATGGAGTGGGGGAGGAGGAAATAAGTAAACAATCAAAATACCTGTATAAGCTCAGGATCTGCCTTCTTAGGGAAGTCTGCAGGCAGCGCTAGCTTACCAGCTGTGTGGTGAGGTTTTCATGGAGCAGGGAAGCTGGCCTTGTTACTGATCCCACTTTGTTTTTACAGAACGTGGTGAAACTCATGCGGGGTCTTCTCCAGTGCATGATGAGACAGGTAGGTGGAAAGCAACAAATGTGTCTGCAGGTCATCTGAGTGGGCATTTTGTTATTTTCATGACAACTAATATTCTTAAAGGATTTTGAACTTTCAAGATGAAGAGGCATTGAAAATATTTTGCTTACATTCTCCTTTTAAAATTATCTTCAATACTTTCATTATACTAGAGAACCAGAGACTCAGAACTAGATTCTGAGCTGTCTCAAAATCTCTTTTGAATACTTGTGTAAAGGAGAGCATGCTTTTTTTTTTAATTGGGGAAGAAAATATTGTTTTAAAAGCCACTTCTAGAAAGCATGTTTATGCTGTTGAGTTTATAAAAGGGTTTCTTTTGAGTTGAAATAGTAATGTCAAGTTTATTTGTAAAACTTGACATTACTATTTACTGGTATTTTTAGTGAGGGCAAATTAAACAGCTCATTGAAGCACATCGTGTATACAGGACATCATACTAGGATCTGCAAACAGGGTGTGGTGCTCCCAGAGGTAGCAGATAAGAGCTTTGCATCCATCAGATTGACCTTGGGTGTGCCCTCTGCCAGCCATGAACCCCTTAGCTTTGCAGAACCGCCTTGCCTCCTCCCTCAGGTGGAGAAAGTGGAGAAGTTCAAGCACACTCAGAGTACCAAGGACAGCCTGCATGCCAAGTACAACACTGCCACCTGCAGCACCGTGGTGGGCGATGACCAGTGGGGCCACCTCCAGGTGGATGCCACCTCCCTCTACCTCCTGTTCCTGGCCCAGATGACTGCTTCAGGTGAGCCAGGGCCATGTGAGCCCATTGTACAGGGAGTAACAATCCAGAAGGGGGCATGGAGGGGCAAAATAAGTATTCAAAATAAGCTATTTCTGTAAAGAAAGAGCATCCTTCTTTATAATATTATGAGCACTGACTCTGTGATGTGCCATGAGCAGTTGCAAGATGAGGGCTGTGGAGCCGGCTCTATAATCATCTCTCTAGTTGATCTCAAAGCTTCCTTTCTGTCACTGTCACCTAGTTACTGGAGCAACCTAGATCAGATATACCTTCAACAGTTCAAATACCTGCAGACAGTGTCGTGCCCCCTCTTAAATTTTTCTTCTCCGGGACTTTATCAGTGGGTATACTACAATTAACTATTTCTTTATTCCTTTTACTTTTTTGGTTATAACTAATGTTGCAATACCAAGTTTGACCATATCTATTTATTTTCTTCCATTAGTTAGATATCATTCAAGGAGTGCAAGAAGTCTCCACACCTTCTCTTTCAAGCCTTTCTGCTTGTAGGCGCACACAAAAATGGAGCCCTCCCTTCCTTCCTTCCTCCTTCCCTCCTTCCTCTTTCTGAGCTGAGACATTAACTGTTACAATTTACTTCAGACTTAATTTTTGATACTCTAGTAAGAAAAATGAAAATGGGGATAAAAGGATTCATTTGCTAGTGTGATGTCTGTAATTGGCAGCACTCTTCATGACATAACTTCATAATTTCATTGATCGTTTTTCTTTACTAGGTTTACGTATTATTTTCACCCTCGATGAGGTGGCTTTCATACAGAATCTTGTTTTTTACATAGAAGCTGCATATAAAGTGGCTGTAAGTATAAACCCCAGGAGTTTTTTCAGTTGTCAAAAAGAATAAAAACTATACAATTCTCTGAGGGCCAGGCTATTTGGGACTGAACAGAAGGTTAGCATGATTAGAGCTATAAGATTATGTCACCTCCACATACAAAGTGTACATTTTTATCCTGGGACACAGTTGCAGAGTTCATGGTTTTGGGATGTACCACATGCTCTGTTTGAATCCATTAGTCTTGTTTTAAATAAGACCCTAAAATGTCCTGTGGCATATACAAAGGCTGGCCTGAATCAGGACTAAGGGCAGCAGCATGAGTGCCTTGGTGGGCACTGCAGTGCCACGGGGCTCACCCCAGGCTGCCTGCAGGTGGAGGGGCCCAAGCAAGATGTGTGCTCCAGGCCAGGTTGTGCAGGTACAAATGTGCATAAACCCCAGCTCCTCCAGGGTTAACTGTAAGGGCGATAAGGAAACGGCAGAGTTTGGTTTGAAAAAGAAAGCAAGTGTGGTCTAAAGCAAGCCTCAGGAAACTTTTTCTGTAAAGGGCTGAAAAGTAAATATTTTCAACCTTGTGGTCCCTATGGTCTCTTTCGCTGCAACTCAACTCTGCCATTGTGGCAGGAAAGCCACCATAGACAACACACAAACACGTGAGCTTGGCTCTGTCTCAAATAGACTTTATTTTAAAAAATAGGTGGCAAGCTAGATTTTCATCCAAGGGCTGTAGTTTGCTGTCCCCAGGTCTAAAGTGGCGATTTTTAACCAAAGGCAGCCTTCCCCTCTCAGGGGACATTGGGCAATGTCTGGAAATGTTTTTGGTTTTCATTCTAGAGAGGGTACTACTGGCATCTAGAGGATGGAAGCCAGGGACTCTGCTGAACACCCTACAATGCACAGCACAGCCCCACAACAAGGAATGACTCAGCCCCAAATGTCAATAGAGCTGAGGTTGACAAGCCCTGGTCTAAAGAAACTTGAGAAATCTTTGTGGGAAAGGTGGGACTTTAGTTGGACCTCAGGGGATGAGTTGGATTAAATAAGCGGAAGGGAGAAAAAGGGGTGTTTGGGGTGAGGAAGGAACAGGCTCTGAGTGTGTGAATGTGCGGGGATGCTTGGGGGAAGGGGGTGCAGAGTGAAGGAGTAGACTTAGGGTAAAAGTTGAATGTTGGAGAATTGTAGAAGATAAAGGCAGTTTGTGGGTGTGCAGGGGGTGGAGGCCAAATAATGGAGGTATGGCCATCCAGAGAGAGATCTGAGCAGGATCCACTAGAGTGAGATAAACGGTTTGTCACTTTAGATGCTTAACCTGGGAGTGAGCTGATTAAAGCAGTTTTTGAGTTGGAGTGAAGATGAGTTGGAACGTGGAAAGGCCCGGGTGTGAGGAATACCGAAGGAACGAGTCCTGGGTCTCAGCTGCAAAGCAAAGAGTCTAAAATTGCCCTAGTGTGTCTAAGTCAGAATTGTCACATTTTGAAAATGTTCATCTTCAAGAGACCAAGTAGTAAATACTGAAATTTTGGCATCGGTCCATTCTTGTTGGGTTGTAATCTTTTGATAGTGCATGTAGCATTATTTCAAAGCGGTACCCAGTGCTTGGGTTTCTTAAGAGAAAATATGAATTATAAAAGGTAGATATGCATGTATCAAGTCATCTATGTGGACAGAGTGTTCTTAGCCAATTCATAGTAATCAGTTTAAGATACCAGTGTTCTGTGCCTTAGTTTTGACTTGGGCTCCTGTTACTCGCCAAGCATTTTTTACCCCAAGAAGTAATGCTAGAAAAAGATATTAAATTATTTTAAATGGTTTGGTTGGCTTCAACTATGTATAACCCATTTGTTAAAGTTTCTTTATTTCATCTTATAATTTAATATAAGTTCAAAGGAATTAGCTAAAGAGAAGGGCAGCATTTTATTTGATTTTAAGATGAAATATTTTGTTCTCTACAAATAAAGAGTTTCTTACAAATTAATTATTTTTAAGAATAAGAAAATTGAGAGCACTTTAGCATGCATTTTGGGTTCCACCTGAGTATTTACTTCCAAAACTCCACACAAAGGTCAAACGAACTGAAATCGAAGAAGAACATAGCGTGAGTCTGTAAAACCATGAATTTGGTTGCCTTTGAGAAGAAATACGCATGTTCCATTGTGGCTGCTTCACATAAAGGAATCGTTTTTCCATAGCACTTCTAGTATTCCTCTTTCTCCTGCTCTGATTACTACCTTTTTCTCCTGCAGGATTATGGAATGTGGGAACGTGGCGATAAGACTAATCAGGGCATTCCCGAATTGAATGCGAGCTCTGTAGGAATGGCCAAGGTGACTGCTCATCCTCTTTGTTCTTCCTTCTGTGGGTTTTTACTGCTTTGATTTGGTTCTCATGCGAAGTTTGGAATTAATCTGATTAGTATATTTTTCAAAAGTCAGCAGCAAGTATGAAATTCAAGTGGCACATGTACCCCAGCCAACTGAAATTATAGGTAAAGCATGTGGGTTTCATACACTGAAATCTTCATGTGCCTGAAAAATAAGTGCATTCCCTCATTATCCATTTTTATCACCCATGGGTCCGAGCTCTTGCTGTTGTCTAGAAAGCTGGATGGAGACTTTTCTGGGTCATAAAGAAGGCTGAAGAACATGACTACTTTGTAGGGCAGGGCTCACAAGTTCAAAAGTGTGTAGTGCTAGGCAAGCAACATTTTAAAAAGTGAAGTGGACCAGAAGTAAAAATATCGAGGTGTATTGGGGATACTGGGAACATTCTTTAAAGGAATTCCAATTCAAAATCATTTAAAAAACTATTTGAGGCCAAATAAAGCACACCTGTGGGGCAGATTCAGCCTGCAGGCCATGAGTTTACATAGCTCTTGCCGTAGACATTTAGTATGCCTCTCTCTCTTCCTCCTGAATACCGGTGTGTACTTTTGGACAGAGTAAAGACTCCAGAGCAAGAATTGTTAAAGCAACAATAAATGTGCTCTGTTAAGAGAACAGACTGATGGTAGCCAGAGGGGCAGGGTTTGGGGGACTGGGTGAAAGAGGTGAAGGGATTGAGAAGTCCAAATTGGCAGCCCCAAAATACTCATGGGGACGTAAAGTACAGCATAGGGAATATAGTCAGTAATATTGTAATAACTGTATATGGTGCCAGGTGGGTATTGGAAGTATCAGGGGGAACACTTTGTAATGTATGATTATCTAACCACTATGCTGTATACCTGAAACTGATATAAAATAATATTGGATGTAAACTGTAACTGAAAAAAAATTAATTAAAAATACACTCTCTTAATGTCAACTGACAGAAAATATACTTAGTACTAAAAGAATTAACTTTCTTAAGTGTCAGATATGCTAATGTTTGGCGTTAAATCCTAAAATACGTTAAAGAAAAGCCAACCATGAATTTAGTGCCCCCGCACACACTGACAACATTATAAACTCGTTAATATTTCTTTCTTGGTAGAATGATTTCATTTTGTGAAATGTTTTTCTGTTTTTCTCTTCCTTGTTCCCACAATGAACTGCAGCATTCAGGAATCTGATCTAGTGAAAATAAGCTAGAAAATGACCATAGGACTCTTTAGCTGGACTTTAAAGATGCATTTCATCACCTTTGGGAAAACGTGTATGCTAGATTGCTTAATGAAGGAGTATCGGATATGGGGGTACATGTTCACTAGAAAGAAAAAGTAATTCAAACCTGTGTTTGTAGGCAGCACTTGAGGCAATTGATGAACTGGATCTTTTTGGAGCCCATGGAGGACGCAAGTCAGTGATCCATGTCCTGCCCGACGAGGTTGAACACTGCCAGGTAACCACTGAGCCTCTCACATTCCAGAGAGCTGGGAAGGAGCTTCATGGAGGGAAGACCTGGGCTCCAGTTTTCCTCACTAGCTTGGTGGTACTTGGCTTCTTTGAGCTGTAGTTTCCTCATCCATGCACTGGACATATTGGGCCCTTCCCCTCCTGCTGCACAAAGTGGCCCTCAGGATAAGAGTAAGTCAACTAAATTTATCAGAACACTTTGTAAGCCAGAAAGTACCATGCAAACATAAGATACACCAGTGTTATATATATGGAGTCAGCAATCAAGGCGCCTTGTTTTGCAGAAGGCAAAATCTGTTTTATTTGTTTTGAGCAGATAGGTGGTTTTCTCTTAGGTTTATTTCATGGTGCTTCCAAATTGAATGCCTAGCAAGCACTAGTTCAATTGGGGAGAGGAGTGGAGATGGGCACAATGGGTAATTGTGGAGAGATGAGGTGGGAGAAATGGCAAATTAGTAGAATCTCCATGAAATACAGATCAGAGAAAGGAGTGATTTTGATGCAGATTAGGGAACTTCATTAAGCAGACTGTAGCTCACCAACTCAGTAGTTGGTGAACCAATCAGTAAACTCTTATTTAGTGAGGGCCCACTGTGTGCTAGGGCTATGGGAGTTAGATACATAAAAACTTGTAAGCAGAGAGCTTTCTGGTGGGAGTATATGTTTCTAAGCAGAGAGAGCATATGGAAAAGTGACTAGTTAAAGAACTAGGCTTGGGGTGAGGTGTCAGTTGGCTATAGAAAATGAAGTTTTATTCTGAAGCTGAAGGATTCTCCCCATTTTTACCCCACTCTGCAGCTCACTCCATTTTCCCCCGTTAAATAGTCCTTAGTGGAGAATCTGCAGTTTCTTAAGGTTTTGTTTAATCGTGTCAAGCTGGTGTGTGTCTTAGTAGTTATGTAGTGTACTGGAAATTGTTTGAGCTTTGTAGCCAGCTGGGCCTAGGTGAGAATCCTAGATCTATTGCATACTAGCTGCATTCCTTTAGGCATGAGTCTTTGTACTGAGGGTCTTAGAGTGCTCATGTGTGAATTGGATGTACTACCTGAATTCCTCTTCAAAGGGAAGATTTAATAAGCTTATGTTTGCAGGGGTCTAGCACCATGTCTGTACATGTTAAATCTCAGGATTAGCTCCCGCTTCCCCAACTATTCCTTAAAATCTCAACTTCTTTTAGTTTACACTACCTAATCCAACCACCTTGAAATCAAAGCCATATTATAGTGTCACTAACTAACCCATTCTCTCTAGGATAAAACTAGTTCTGTTGTTTACCATTTTGCTTGAGTGTTCTTGTGGTCTTCTGGATTTGACTTTTTCTTTAAGTGGTTTCTAGTCGCCCTGGCCAACTGGTCACATTCCATAGAAACCAGACATTTCTCTGTACTGGCCCTGTGCATGTGTTCTTCTCTGTCTCTGTCTTCACAGACAGGACATCCTAGCCTGTTTACATAGGTAGCCCTTAGTTCCTCCCCTCTGTGTCCTGAGGCCCAGTGGAATCAACAGAAGTTATGGAAGGAAGGGAGACAAGCAGTTCTGAGCTCGGGCTCCAGGCAGTACTGCACTCTCCCTGAACCCTTATTCCCTCCAAGAAACAGGAATCATTGTGGTGGGTGGGCAAGGTCGCCCATCAGGGGTCATGTTGGTAGGACAAAGCTTTAATTATTCGAATGTTCCTTTGGGATTAAGGTCATGATCACTAGATATAGTATGTAACTATTACTGCTTCCTAGGTTAAAGCCGCCTCTGTTTTTCATTCAGTCTATATTGTTCTCCATGCTGCCAAGAGCATCGACATCTAAAGAGATTGACGCTGGACTTCTTTCTATTATTTCTTTCCCGGCCTTTGCAGTGGAAGATATGAATCTTGTGAATGTGACCAAAAATGAAATTATTTCCAAGCTCCAGGTAAGCGTTGGTCATGCTGGTGCCGTTCTGCCCTGTGCTAAGTGCCACTTTCACACTATGACTTGGAGCAGCTCACTTAGACCTCAGTCCTCCATGAGGTCAATGGCTTGATTTGTCTAAGTGGGCTCATAGAGTGAGATAGCCAAAGCTGAGTCTACAAAAAAAAATGTACATGTTCCAATATCCTCAAACTTCACATACAACATCAGGGGACTTGGTAATCCCAAAGTTAAATTGAGATTTTTTTTAAAATCTCTGCTCTGAGTAACTATGTAACTATGGCACATTACACCAAAGTGGGAATGTTATTAAATATTCCAGCCAACTGAAGTTATTGGTGAAATTAGCCAAGAATGTAAGTTTCCTAAACCAAAATCCACATGTTTATGGTCTTACTTAGATTCAGTGAAAAAAGCTTTTAGCTGCTGGAAACAAGAGGTTTAAGTGTCGCCAGTCATACCCCCGAAAGAAGGTGGTTGTCTTAGTCAGGGTTCAGTAGAGAAAAAGGAACCTCTTTAGATAGTTGAAGCAGGCAGAGAGTTAATACAGGGAATGAAGTCTTTATAGGGGAGCAGATTCTAGGCTGGCCCTCCCCAGGACTCTCAGAGCAGTCCGGGGCTGGTGGCTAGGGGGTGTGCTTGCCTCCACAGCTCTCACTAGAACAGCCCAAACACACCTAAGAAACTGAGAAATGGTCACCCAAAGCTCCTATCCAGGGGTTAGGATGGCAGGTTAAAAGAGCACCGCCACTGCCATACTTTCCTGCAACTCAGGAAGCCAAAGAGAAACACTGGAGCCTGTAGCAGGAAAACCAGCAGTGACAGCCCTAAGCCACAGGAAGCCCCACCTGCCTCCCTGTAAAGCCTGCAGATTGCAGGGCTCCCCTTTACACCCAGAACCTAACTGCAAGGAATCTGGAATGTCCTTTTAGCTTTCCAGTCTTTCAGGGAGAAGCAGTCCAATCCAAGTATCTGGATGGTGGTTTCTCCAAGCAGTGAGGGTCCCTTTGCATCTTTGCATAATATGTCAAATGAGAATGAAAGGCTGGTCATTCACCGAACTCTCAGTAATTACTCTCACACCTCTCATAGTCTAATGTAATGTTTTGGCATTTCCTTCTAAGCACTCATAAAACTTGAATTTACTTTGCTTAGGACTTAAAATAACTTTTTATACTGATAGCAAAGAGTACTTGGTAGACATTTTATTACTAAAAGACTCATGAGAAAGAGGGCAAACAACTGGCTGGAATTAAAATCAAAAGGCAAAGAAATTCTTCTAATTTCCTCAAGTGTACTTATTTTTCTTTATCTTCTTAGGGGCGTTATGGATGCTGTCGCTTCCTTCGAGATGGTTATAAAACCCCAAGAGAGGTTGTATTTAAATAATATTTCTTATGATTCCTAAACTGCTTCATATCTAAGTTGTCACGGTGGTGTTCTCCCTCTATTGATTATAATTATATGTTACAATATTGGAAAGGAAGTTTAATTTTGGAATAAAAAAAACCTGGAGTCAGGCAATAGCGTGGTAAGATCATCCGGAGTCCAGCAAGCTGGTGGTTTAAAACCAGCTTGGTGACAAGGACAGATAGTTCTGTGGCTTACATGGCTTTTTAAATACCAACCCTGGCTGCCTCCTTGGGTTTCTTTACCATAGTGACCGATACCTGTATAATGATATCAATAAAACAGCCTGCCACGCACTGTGAGAGACAAATTGCTATCTATTTGTTAGAGATATAGGAAGCTTAATATAATAAGCTACCTAGGAGTCTTGTGCACGTTTCCGATTTATTTTTATGAAATTTTACCGTGGAAAACTGCCAAAAATAGTATCTTCCCATTATAGCAGAATCCTAATTATACCAACCTCAAAGCTGCATTGAAATAGACACATGAGGCCTATAAGTGGAACTTAATTAACAGAACAAACAAGCAAGCAAAACAGAACCAGAGACATGGAAATAAAGAACAAACTGACAGTGACCAGAGGGGAGGGAGATAACAGGGGAAAAGAAGGGGAAGGGCCATCAAAGAACATGTACACGAAGCACCCATGGACAAGGACAACGGGGTGGGGGAGAGGACAGAATGTGGAAGGGGGGAGTGGCAGTGCAGGGGAGAGCAATAGGGGCAAATGGGGACAACCGTAATTGAACAACAATAAAAAAAAATTTTTTTAAAGAAATAGACATGTGAGGGAAAGCCAGTGAGGTACAACGATATTATGTATGTAATATGACATCACCTTTTAGAAGGTTTACCTGTTTGATTCTAGGACCCAAACCGATTGCATTATGACCCTGCTGAACTCAAGCTCTTTGAAAACATTGAATGTGAATGGCCCGTGTTCTGGACGTATTTTATAATAGATGGGGTCTTCAACGGTGACGCTGTTCAGGTGAGAAAATGCTGGGTGTTGTGTTGATAATCAGCATTTTCATTCCACTCATGTGCTGAGTGTTATTAGAATATAAGGTTTTGCAAGAATTTAAGACCGTTTCAATGATCTGTTGCCACTTAACACACTTTCCTGAAACTTAGTGAATTAAAACAATAACTATTTTTATTTATTTGCTCGTGATTCTGCAATTTGAGCAGGGCTCAGCAGAGACAGGTTGTCCCTTTTTTAACCTGCTCATATCTGCCATTTTTTACGCCCGTTTGAATCACATGATCTGGGGTGGGGTGAGCAATCTAAGATTTATTTTAGTTTTTGAAAGCTACCTCTGCTCAGGAGTGCTGGGGCGGGGGGCGCTGCAGCAAGCTTGAAATGTTACTGTTCCCCCATTTGTTCATTCTTACTCTTATGGTTTAGTGATTATCGAGTCTTTTTAACCCAGAACTGAAATATCTCAGAAGGACTGAGTTAGAATATCAGTTGTGAACAAGCTTGACAATGATCAGAAACAAACAAACAAAAAACTAAGGAGACAAAAAAGACCGTACTTAGTACCTCATTTTCTAAGTCTCACAGAATTTACTACCCTTACACCTATGTTGCCTTTTTCACTTGCTGCTGAGTGACAATTTAAAAAAATGACGCACCCCTGGTCATGCTTTGCTGTCCGTACATTTCTAAAGAAAAGAAAATGAAATCTGGGAAGTGTTTGACTGGGCTTTCCAAAGATGAAATGTGTTAAATAGCTGGGTGACTGGCTGAGGGCTTTTGTTCCCTTTCTTCTTTTCCTCTTAGTACTTAGCTTTTATCAGCACCTTTTGAATTTAATGGAAATGTTTACATCTGTAACCTTCATTATATTGAGTAGTGCATCCTAAGAATAGAGGTACATGGATCATAGTACATATACTTTTTTCCTCTTATCAGATTCATTCAGTAAATGTTTCTTGAGCAATAAACACCTGAATGAGGGCCTTTTAGTGGAAACCTGCCCATAAGTGGAAATGGGATGAACCACTTAATATCTGGCCTACACTGTAGGAAACTTGTAGTCTAGCTTAGCTGGTGGAACAAAATTTAAATCTGTGAGAAGTTAAGAGTGGAATATTTAACTCATGAGTTAAAGACAACACAGAAAAGACCAGTTGTGTTTAGCTTCTCCCAACACTTGCTGTCAGCAAGAGTCCCAGTTGCTCCTGCATTCCTTGAGCTGAAGGTATTTGTGTAGTTCTTGGCCCTGTGTGCTACTTCTAATCTGCTTTTTGCCAAGAGAGCTGTTTTTCTGTGTTGCACTGCTGCTACAGCAGTAAGGACCCATCTTTCATACTGTGGGGGATGGGGCTATTTTCCAGGTCCAAGAATACCGAGAGGCCCTGGAGGGAATATTAATCAGGGGCAAGAATGGGATCCACCTGGTGCCAGAACTCTACGCCATCCCACCGAACAAGGTAACCAGGCACTGCTTGTTGAGAATGAAGTGACATGGCAGTTGGCCTTTTCCTATTTTCCATCCCCCTCCCAGACCTAACACTTTTTCTCCAAGAGAAGTAGTTTGTAAAGCCTTTGGTAGTGTTCCTGGGTGTCACAGGAGTTATGGCTTTGGAGCCATGCTTGGGAAGGGTTCCCAAGTGAGGCCTCAGTTGAGGACCTTGAGAGGTGACCTGTCTGTCACCTGACCCCAAGGCCGAATGAGCCCTAAAATGCACAGAACACCTTTGGACACCATGCTCTTACACATATCCACAGAAGAGGAGAGATAGTTGAGAACCTCCTCCTTTGACTCAAGCCATCCCAGAGCTAAAGTTCAGGTAATCAAGACATTCCATATCAGAGAGTGAAACCGGCCAGTTCCAAGATGCCTAAAGATCGTTTTGTTCTATCCAGTCTCCTAAACTGGACCATGATGGACCTACATATCTTGGTGGGAAAATTTCTCTCTACGTGTCTCATGTTAGAAGAAAAGAATTCTCGATTCAAGGCTATTTGTCCTTCAGATGTTCCTGTTGCTTCAAAGCTTCATTATTGCATTTGCAGGAGGAAGAGACTTCAGGGAGCAGTGTCTTCCCCCTAACTGAGAGGGCCTACAGGAGATCATAACCCAGCAGAAGCTGTTGTGCCACGGCTTGGGTTTAGGGGTTCAGTGGTTGAATCAGGCCCACAAGCACGTGGTCAGGGCAATGGTGGAGCCTCTGAAATTGTGTGCTTCCCTCCAGAGAGGCTGTGGAACCTGTTAGGGCTCAGACAGCACTGTACTGCCTCCTAATAGGTGGTACATTTCCAGGTGGGAGAGAGTCCCTCACTATACAGATCAGGCCATGAAACCTACAAAACCTTTTTCTCTCTAAGTGTTCGAGACCTAGATGTCCTGCACATGTATTCATTTTAGTATGAGCGGTATGTGTCTGTTGGTGGGGAGGTGCTGTTGGTGGGGTATGGGTAGTTATTTTCCAGTAACTATGTATTCAGGGTGCCCCCTTTCCATCACTGAGGCACTTGACAGAACAAAATTAGTAATGGGAGGTCACATGGAACCTGGAAACAGAACAGAGGGAAATCAATGAATTCAGGGGTATTTTACCTGTTTTGTGATAGAAAATAATCATCCATCTGTGTTCTACTGAAAGGTACACTTTCCTGACTGTAGTAAATGCTGAGTGTTATAAGCTATACTTTTCTTTCTGATGAACAGTGCTGGCTACACATTGTAAAAAGTTGCTCTGCAACTTTCTCTCTTCTAAACTGCACGCTGACCTTTGGGTTTCTATTTGGCATGACAATACCCTTTATTCAGTGGGTTTTACACATAGGCAAGACACTGATTTTGAACACTATTTTATGTTGGCCACATTTTGTGTTGCCTGCTTCCAGAGGACAGCTGGGAAGGTTCACCCATCACATCAGTGACATGTAAAAACCACTGCAGACAGGGTCAACCCAGACCCATATGGCACTTTATGCAAATTTTAAAAAGGACCTCATCCTTAGAGTGGCTGCGGCCCCAGGCCAATGCTGCCTCCAGCCTGGATTTCAGCCTCAAAATCATTTCCTTAGCCAGATGTACTTGTGCAAAAGACACTGCCATTCATGGAGCCCTCCATTGGACAGCTTGAGACTAATGCAAGTGTGCCCAGGAGATGTGTATTAAGCAGCTGCTCTGGGCCAGGCACAAGGCTACAAAAGGGGTACAAAAGGGTTACAATGCCAGTCCTGCCTCTGCAAGCTTACAGGCCAGTGCAGGTCAGAGAAGTTAGTCAAGGGATAGACGGCAGACACAGTATGCCGATGCGTTTGGTGGCAAAGGCCTGGTGCGTTGGAGGACCTGCAACAGATCAGAAGGACTGGAGTGGAGAAGGGGGAGAGGGATGCTGTCACAGGAAGGCAGGAGCAGCCCGTGGGTGGCAGGAGGGCAGAGCCAGGCTGTCTTGTGATCCGGTCACCTTGTCTGCCTTATGTTCTTTGCATGGGCTCTTTCTCATTCTAGATCTTTGCAGTCTTTCTGAACACGTTACATTTCAAAAGCTTTAACATACAATCGGATTGTAAAAGTAACCCTGCACACTGCAAAACATCTGTGACTCTGTTGAAAGAAGTAAATATCTATTTCTAATCTTATTGTCCAAAGATAACCACTCTGACATTTTGGAGGCTCTCCTTCCACACTCTTATCCTATTTAATTACTGGTGATTAGTTCTGTTTAGTTTACAAGCCTGAGTTTCTTAATGTTTACTACTACAGCAAAGTTTTTAAATTTGACTAAATTTATTAATAATCCATAAATAGGGAATAATTCCACTCGTGGTGTGATTTTCCCCTTTGGAGAAGGATAAGTGTTTCCTATTTCCTTTCATTTAATTAGCTGATTTTTTTCTGAAAGAAAAATGTGGTCACTGACGTTACCCTCAACCAACATTGTAATGACTAAAAACCCAAAGCTCAGTATGGAGTTTACAACAAAGTTGTAGACTAACTTTTACAATGTGTAGCCAGCACTGTCCATCAGGACGAGAACTATAGGTTATTTTAATGAGTCAAAAGCCCCCAATTGATTCAGCTTTTTGAATCTCTGATGGAAAATTCATGATCTAATAATTCGGTTCTTTTTTTTCCTCAATAAATAGTGCCACCTTCTGGTAACTTTCTTGTGTAAGCATATACAGCTTATGAACCCCTGGAGATAGCAAGATAGAAGCCTGACAGCACTGCCATGGGAAGGCTGACATTTTAGATCGCTGTACCCATAATGTAAGCGTGAGCTGTGCTCAGAGAAGACAGGCCAGGCTTCCAGAGCCTGTCTCTCTGCCTTTTGCCACCAGTGTGCTTGTGGGCAGAGCACTGGGCTGGGACTGGCCCTAGATTTGAGTTCCACCTCTGCTGATCTTATGTGTGACCCCCAGCCCCACCACCCGGGCAAGGGTTTAGCCTCCTCACCCTCCCAGTTCCAGCTCTCACACAGAATTGGCCTGGAGGAATAAATGGCCTTTTTATCCTCTGACACTCTGACTTTAGGCTTTTCTCTCTTTGCCAGGTAGACGAAGAGTATAAGAATCCTCACACGGTGGACAGAATTCCTCTGGGGAAGCTGCCCCATCTGTGGGGTCAGTCCTTGTACATCCTCAGCTCACTGTTGGCAGAGGTAGGGGGCTCGGGGGCTTGACCGATGGGAAACTGGAAGAACACGGGGGCTGTCTGCCCAGTGTGGCTGTGAATGTCTTTGGCATCTTCATGGCTTTAAAGTCGGATGCTCTGGAAGTATTAGTTACTATTGTTCTTTTTACTCACACAGGATGGTGGTACATTTGACTAGCCCTGGAGAGCTAGGTGCCAAAAACATAATACATTTATTGGTGGTTATCTAAATGGTTTACTATATTTCAGAGAAAAATAAGCAATTGACTTAAAATATCTAAAGAAGTAAATACGGAATATTTTCAGCCCCCAAATATTTCACTTTTGAATTTAGGTGAAATTTTAGTTAATCAGTATTTCACAGTGTTAATGCTCCTTTTTTTCCTAGGGATTCCTTGCCGCTGGTGAAATTGACCCCTTAAATAGAAGATTTTCCACTTCCGTGAAACCTGATGTTGTAGTACAAGGTTTGTGAGCATGTTTACTATTCCTGTTTAACTTTGTAAAACCCATATATCTTTTGCTTGAATTTTTAATTGAATTTATGGGGGTGACATTGGTTAATAAAATTTTGTAGGTTTCAGAGGTACAATTCTATAACACATCATCTGTATATTGCATTGTGTGTTTACCACCCCAAGTCAAGTCTCCTTCCATCACCATTTATCCCTCTTTAACCTCTTCTACCGCCTCACCCTCCTTCCCCTCTGGTAATCACCATACTGTTGTCTGTGTCCATGAGGGTTTTTGTTTTCCTTAATCCCTTCACCTTTTTAACCCAGACCCCAAACCCCTCCCATTTGACAGCTGTCAGCCTGTTCTCTGTATCTACCAGTCTGTTTCTATTTTGTTCATTATTTTATTTTGTTCATTAGACTCTACACATAAGTGAGATCATATGGTACTTGTCTTTTTCTGACTGACTTATTCACTTAGCATAATACTCTCCATGTCCATCCATGCTACCACAAAAGGTAAGATTTCCTTCTTTTTTACAGCCAGGTAGCAAGCATTCCATTGTTTGTCCACTCATCTACTGATGGAAACTTGGGCTGCTTCAAAATGTTGGCTATTGTTAATAACACTGCAGTGAACATAGGAGCTCATATATTCTTTCAAATCAATGTTTTGGGTTTCTTTGGATATATTCCCATGGAACTGCCTTGTGACCCAGCAATTCCACTTCTAGAAAAACTCACGTATTTTTAATGCAAATTGTTCCATAGTTTTCTATTTTATTTTTTTGAAGTTTGTATAGGTATATGTTTTAGCATATATTAATATGTAACATTGCTGTGCAACACATTACTCACGTGTTCGTGGCGATGTGGGTGGCACATGCTGTCATCAGAGCTATTCCTTTGGGAGCAGGGGCACAGGTTTCTGCTGGTTCCTCCATGCAGAGTTGTTTCCACTCTTAACCCCGTTTGAAAAGAACACAAGACAAGTTTAGAATAAATGCAGACCCAGGGAAAGGCAAGACATCATTTGCGATGGGGCGATTTGACTTGGGATCTGTTGAAAACCATTTCTAGAAGTCTCTTATCAGACTGCCTTGTACATTGTATGTACTTCGTAAAGATGCACTGTGAGTGTTGAGGGGAGGCAAGGCCAGAGGGGACCAAGAAGAGCAGCAGTACAAGTGCTGTCATTTTCAAAACCACCCAGTGTGAGGAGAGCATGGGAATGTGTGTACCATAGGCCAAGGACGAAGTCAGGCAGTGACGCATGTATCCATGTGAGGAGCCAAGGGCCACAGTGTAATGCAGCTTGTATGTTCTTCTTCGCAGTTACTGTTCTGGCAGAAAACAACAACATTAAGGACTTGCTGAGGAAGCATGGGATAGATGTCCAGAGTATTGCTGACATTCACCCAATCCGAGTCCAACCAGGCCGGATCCTCAGTCACATATACGCCAAGCTTGGTAGGTTTGGGGAAATAGGGCATTTTTGGCAAGGAGGCATCTCGCTCTAGATTTTGGATCTCGGGGAGACTGTGGTATGTATAAATTCTAAAGAACTGGGCAAAGCACTAAAGCAGGTGGTTTGACCACTTCTGTGTGAAGAGGAATGGGCAAGCAAGCATGCTCTCCTCATGCTGGTTCAGTAGATGTCACAGGTTGGCCACGAGGTTTACCATGTCTGCTGTACAGTCTGCAGCCACCTTTGAAAATTCACAGTTGGAACAGTCATTCGTGTCTTGCTAATGTTTCTAATTTTCATCTGTAATCTCAGAAAATGCTCATTTACCCATTAAAATTGGAGGGGTTCGCCCTGAACAGCAGGGCTCAGTTGGTTGGGTGTCGGGTGTCATCCCACAAAGTGAAAAGTGGCCTGTTTGATTCCCAGTCAGGGCATATGCCTCGGTTGCAGGTCTGGTCCCCTGATGGGGCCTGTACCAGATTGACGTTTCTCTCTCACATCGATATTTATCTCCCTCTCTCCTTCCCTTCTCCTCTCTCTAAAAATAAATAAATAATATCTTTTGAAAAATAAAATAGGAGGGGCTTTTCTTTTCCTAAAATCTGATTTTGTTTAGTAAATTAAGAATAAACAATAATACAGTCCTTTTAATAGTTTTATTCCAGATGTTGAACCAGGTGCTGTTCATATACATGTATAAAAGTGGGATGGATTTGTTTTTAATTCATCTTTGTCCCATTTAAAGAAAGACAATGGTGTTACAAAAAACAAACCCCACAGTGGATTGTTTGACGTAAAAATGAGTTCAGTCCTAGCTGAAATCAGTTGCATTAGATGTTACTGTGTTTATTCTAACACCAATTTCTCTCTTTTTTTTTTTCAAATAGGACGGAATAAAAATATGAAATTGAGTGGGCGACCATATCGGCCCATTGGTGTCCTTGGAACATCTAAACTATATGTGATTAGGAACCAAATATTTACTTTCACACCTCAGGTGAGGAAAAGCAGACGAGTAGCAAACCAACAAGCATCTTTTCGTTAAGCTCTCTTTTCTGGGTGGTGAGCCACTTTGAATGTGGCAGAATGTGCATGCACATGTTCAAATAGAGACATATAAGATGACACCCATGACCCAACACAATTCTTTACTCATAGTAGGTGCTCAGTTAATGTGGCTTGAATCAAATTGAGTATGTTATCACTTCCAGTCATGAGTAGCAGTGAAATTCACATCGTTTTACAAAATTGCTAGTAATATGTCACTTGACTCACAGTCCTTATGGGTCACAAGAGTCCCTCACCCTTGCTTAAGTTGTCATTGGACCCTCTTTGTAACACATAGCCAGTCTGATTTTCAGGCCCTAACCACCTTGATGGGATCCTGAATATACTGATTGTAGGACGTTCCTTCAGAGCTTTTGTTTCCAAAGGAAACTAGTCCTATGGAACCCAAACCAAACATTTTCCATCTATTTGGGCAGCTAGAAAGACCAACTATGGCATCACTTTGTCAACATGGGGCACAGCCCCCCGCCCCTACCTAGGCACACAGTCAGTCAGGGTCAGTTGCTCTTGTTCACTCTGATCCACACTGCTCACTTAATTCTTGTGAGTTATTTCCTTTTGTAACAAATGTTAGACCAGAGCATGGACTGAGCATGGACTAGTCCAGAGGCCAAAAGAACAATTTGCTTTTCATCGACATCAGGCCACTGAGCCTTTAGTTCACATTAACCAGGCCATTGATCAGGTAAACACAGTCTCCACATCTCACCTGCTCTCATTGCCCTCACTTGGAAAGCATCTCTGAGCCCTGGAGGAGAAAGAATTAAGGAGCTATTGATTTCCTTCCGGAGACAGCAGTGTTGAGCCAGATGCTTAAATCCTCATCTGGGGATCTAGCCATGCACCTTTCCCTTCCATGGCTCCTGGGAAGGTGACAGATCTATTTGTCTGATTGCAAAGAGAGCCCCATGATGGGTGGATTACAGCCAGGACTGAGCTTCTTCTCTGGAAACATAGCACAAGGATTAGTGCTGCTGCGAATAACAGCTGGAGTTATGTCAAGAGAAATGAAGGACAGCCTCTTACTTAGCCTGTTTCTACTTGCAGTTCACTGACCAGCATCACTTCTACCTGGCCCTGGACAACGAGATGATTGTGGAGATGCTGAAGATCGAGTTGGCCTACCTGTGTACCTGCTGGCGGATGACGGGCAGACCCACGCTCACCTTCCCAATCACCCACACCATGCTCAGTAACTCCATGAACTTGATTTGCCTGATTTGTATCCCACTATTGGTTTGGGCCCTTCTTACAATGTTTAAAATGGCTCCCATGGACAGAGCCAAGTATTGAAGGGAGTTCTCAGCAGTTCAGTTTCTTAGCTCAGGAATCTTCTATGACATATGTATTTTAATTAGGTTGTGTTGATGAAAGCATTTCAGTGCATACCCCTTACCCTGCCAAAAAAAAAAAAAATCCCCAGATTAAGTAAACTAATTCATCTTTTTTTTTCCTCCTTAGCCAATGATGGCTCAGACATTCATCCTGCAGTTCTTTCTACAATTAGAAAACTAGAGGATGGATATTTTGGAGGAGCTAGGTAATTTATAACTTTTAAAATAAAAGTGACATTGATGTTTCTTAAAGTATTTTGCTGCCCTTCTCCCATTTTTCATATCAATTGCCGAACATAGAAGCATGGTGCATTAGAGTAAGAAGGAAGTTAAAATTTAGTTAATCCAGTGACCCATATGGAACTGGAATCATCTCTAAAGCAGCATTCGGTGGGTGTTTATACAGCTTTTGTGGGCACCAGGAGGCCTGGGGCGTAAGAGAGGTAAACATATCAATTTCTCTGAAGTGGCATTCCTGGAATGCATGTGTGGAATGCTAAGTCTGTTTTTAGTAAAAGTCATGGAAGAAAACACCCAGTGCCTTAGATCTAGCAGGTGCTCAATAAGTGCTCTTTGAATTTACTCGAGTGTACTATCACCTTAAGAATAATTCACAGAACTTTACGAATTTCTTAGTAACCCTCAGAGCAGAGCAGCTGAATGGGCCTGCCCTAGACCATTGTCCCCTCACTTTCAATATAATGGTACCCATTCCTTTGCAGGCCCATGGTACGACAGACACTCCCAGGTATTACGGTTAAGCATCTCGAGTGATAGGGGGCTCACCTCCCAGGAAAACTTCTTCCAGTTTTGTACCTTGTAACTGTCACAATCCAGAGGTTTTCTCTATAACATCTATGCCCCAATCTCAGAATTCCTTGGAATATGCCAGAAGGGCCCCAGGAGAACCTCACTGTGAAGCTAGCCCCTGGTGAGGTATGGCCTTTCCTGGGCTCGGGGAGGCTCCCATTTTGTCCCTGATGGAATTCCAGTTGCTTAAAAGTGTTTGGGCCTTGAAATCAGCCCTTCTTCTCACATCCCCCCACAGTAGGGACTCTGCAGCCACACTAATTTTTTAAGAATTGTAGTAAAATGCACATAACATAAAATTTACCATCTAACAATTTTAAAGTATACAGTTCAGTGATGTTAAGTACATTCACATTGTTGTGCTACCATTGTTCCCATTTTGCAAAACTGAAACTCTGTGCACCTTAAACAGCTCTCTATTTCCCCTGCCCTCAGCCCCTGAGAGACACCGTTCTACTTTTGGCCTCTGGGTATCTCACCTAAGTGGACTCATCCAGCATTTGCCTTTTTGTAACTGATTCATTTCACATAGTCTGATGTCTTCAGGGCTGAGTCACTGTATTTCTAAGTGCTGGGGTTGGCACTCTGCTCACAGAGCTCACTGCGAGTTTTGCCGTGGGCTTGGAGTGACCCTCACTTCAAGTTTCTCCTGGCCTCTCTCAGGAATGTCAGTGAGACTGTCCCGAGGATTTTGCCATCTACATTTGCAGCACTGGTGCCATAACTGCAGTTGGTACCCACAGTCATACATTTCATCTCCAGTTTGGATAAGTTACCACCTAGCGTACAGCATCATAATTGAGAGAAAATCCCATATGCCCACTAACTGTTTTTCAAAATAAACTCTTTAATTGAAATATAATCATTGTCAGAAGGACACTGTTTGCCATTAATCGAACACTTGCATTGTGTTCTTTGTTGCCTCGTATGCATTGACACATTTAGTCTTCACATTGTCATGTGGGCTCTATTCCCACTTTATGGAGAAGGAGCTGTTGCCTGAAAGAGCCAAGGCACAAGACAAATAGGTGCCGAAGCTCTGTGTGAATCCAGAAACTGGGCTCTAACCTCATGTGGAGCTGGCTGGGGCCACCGGGAGCCAGGAGGGCCTCCCGCTTATAGAGTATGGCGATAATTCAGAGAACCAGGGAATGAAACAGGAATGCCTAGGTTCCATTGGCTACCTTTCCTACTAAGTTCTAGATCGTTACAACTGAATCTCATTTTACCTTTTCCTTTATATCTGAGGGTCTTTAAAAAGCTGAACTGACTCTAGATGCTGGTCTCTGGCTTGGACCCAACTGGAGTAGCTCGCTATCAGATTGCTGCCTTTCACCTTTGGCCTGACTCCTTTCAGCTTCATCAGAGGGAAACTTTCCATTGTCTCTTCTCCTGGCTCCTCCACCTCACCCGCCCCTGTCGCTAACCTCAGGGCAAAGCCATCACCAGAACTGACCCCAGTGTTCTAGGGGGGAAATTTATTACTTTAAGAAGAGATGGCTTTTTCCTACCCTCTGGCCATGTTTATGATGTAGTCTGTTTGCCCATTGAATCTCAAACACCTATGAATTCGTTTGCATTCTCTGCTTGAAATACTCCTTAAATGGTTCTTTCAGCCATTTCAACTAAGTTATTATCTGATGCGGGTAGCTCCAAGTCATCTTCCTGTTTTCTGCCTCCAGATCTTACATTTTAAAAAGCACACAGAGCAGGTTTTCTTTCTGTAGGGTGGACATGCCACTACTCCCTGAACCTGGAGTTGGACCTGCAGAACTGGGAGACTGTTGCCTTTGCAGCGGGACCCCGCACTGCCAAACTCAGCTCCCAGTTTTCAGTGGAAATTTTCCTAACCTGGTGATATACTAGGGCCACTCTGAGCATCTGCCGTGGCCTGGGATTGGCCTACCCATTGCATTCCTTCTAGATGGAACTTGGGCTCTGAGACGTGCCTCCCTGCACCTGTGTGATCCTGTCGCATGGTAGGGACTCAAACGATGGCAGAAATGCACCCAGAGAATCATTGCTTATGGTTTTTTTCTGGTCCAGTCATTTTCGGGCAAAAACCTCCTGAAGGATGGTTCTGGTTATTAAAAGTGGTTCTCTCAATATGTTTTATAAAACTTTGGTTAGTTCAGTAAAATAAATTTCTATTTGTGTTGGGTTAGGGAGTTAGAAATCAGCATGATTCATTTTGGCTGTTAATATGCTGTGTGCTTCCACTTAATACTTGCTATTGAATTTTCATTTTAATTTCTTGGCTGACTACTGCAGAATGACGTATTTATTGTTACTGGCAGAAGCACCACCTGGTTGTTGAAAAGTATCTCCATGATTTCATTAGTGGAAGTTTGTCCACATGCAGCTATACCTCTAACATAGTGTCTCTTTGGCAGAGTAAAACTGGGAAGCCTTTCGGAATTCCTCACCACGTCTTTCTACACGTATCTGACCTTCCTGGATCCAGACTGTGATGAAAAGTTATTTGATGACGATGCCAGCGAAGGGAGGTTCAGTCCTCATAGCGACTCAGATTTGGGAGGATATTTGGAAGACACCTACCGTCAAGGTACAGCTAGGAATGCCTTTGCAGGTGGTTCATTATATCTATGCAACCCTTAGCACTGTGGTAAAATTGCACTAACTGACAAGCACCAAAAATGACTTGTAATTAACATAACAAAAAAGGCTTTGGAAACTTGGAGGCATTAAAATGAATACAATGCCATGTTAAAAATCTAAACTGAAAAAGTGGGGCTTTTTTAAACCTAGAGGGACAAAGAGTTTCAGGAATGAGGACTTTTCACAAAATATATTCTGAAGACGGAAACACTGAGCTTGAATTCTCAAAAGAATGATAGAATAATCTAGGTTTGGTTGGATATGAGTGTTGAAATCCTATGTATATAACATTTCTCAGACTGAATAGGATTTGGAACTGAAGTGACCTGATTTTTACTTTTGGATAGTACTTGGGATTAGGGCTGGGGGTCCCATAATGCTTAGCTCATTCATGAGAAATTAAAACAAAAAGATCAGATGTCAGCTGCTGACCCTCAGGTTCTCTTAACATATTCAGTTCATGTTTGGATGCTGTGCTATAAGCATTGCCTTGGCCTGTATTTTCTTTTCCTAGGATGAAATTTTTTCCCAACAGTAACTTTATAAATGTATACATTATCTATGTAAATCTCTTTGCTCTCCAAGGGTGGGGCGGGGGTACAAATATCTATATCAAAATGTTGTCTTCCACTAAATTTACTCAATGCTGCATGCTACGCAAGATCACTGTTGTGCCTTTAGAATATTTCTGCAGCTTGTTTTCATTGGCTCTTTTGCTTGCCTGTCCAATTACAGAAAGCCAGGACGAACTTGACCAGTATATCAACCACCTCCTACAAAGCACGTCCTTGAAGTGCTATCTGCCCCCTCTTTGTAAGAAGACTTCAGAAGACAGCCATGTTTTCAGTGCTATCCACTCCACTCGGGATATACTTTCCGTGATGGCAAAAGCAAAGGGTTTGGAAATTCCATGTATGTTATTAACTCTTTTCTGCCTGTTAAAATAACTTTTTTTTAAATCAAAGTAATGCTGGAGCATAATTTAAAAGTCAAAGAGTCTGAAAAGACAAAATGCAGATGTTTCCTGCCTTACCCGCCTCTCCCCACTGCCCCCAGTCTTTCTTAGAGGCAAACAGATTCAACTGTTAATTGTTTCTTCTGGCATTCACACATCTCCATATTTCTAAAATAATTCTAAAATAATGTGTACATACTGCTGTCCTTTGCTGCACTGATTTTATTCAGTATCTGTTGACTTCTTCTCTTGGGGTGAGGATTTAGGTGTCTTAAATCACCACTCCTCTACTTTGCTTCCCCTAACCTGCTAATGTAGTCGTATTAAAGCTTAGTTCAATCAATACTCACTCTAACCCTGACTGGTGTGGTTCAGTGGGTTGGGCATTGTCCTGCAAAGCGAAAGATGTCCAGTTTGATTCACAGTCAGGACACATGCCTGGGTTGTGGGCCAGGTCCCTGGTTGGGGGGCGCTGTGAGAGGCAACTTGTCAATGTTTCTCTCGCACATACATGTTTCTCTCTCTCTCTCTCTTTCTCCCTCCTCTCCCTTCTCTATAAAAATAAGTAAATAAAATAAAATAAATCTGTACTCACTCTTTATACTATTGTATGTATGCAAATATTATTTTTACTTTATTTTTCTAAAGCTAATAGTTGCCCTGTCTTTCAATCTACCTTGCTTCCTTTTTACACCTTCCAGTGGCCTCTCAATACAAATTTCCACCAGGTCAACCATATCCAGGAATTTATTGGTTTCACAACTTTTCTTAGAATCCACCAGTCTCCCTCTGTCTGGCTGATTGATCCCTAGGCCTGTTGCATACTTGAGACTTCTCTTTACTGTAATCCTTGGAAAATCCTTTGCTTATCTCTTCAGTTGGGTTCTCTGGTTCTTGAATCTGGCATGTTCCCCTTTCTCAATTTATTCCTTGGGTAGAGAACTTTCTAGAATAGTTTCAGTAAGTTAAAAAAAAAGTGATACAATAGAAGAGGGTATGGTGATGACAGCCCTCAACTTGTTTCTTTCGGAAGTTCACCGCCCCTTTGACCTGGTTGCCCTCTATGTCCAGGATATAGATTTTATCCTGAGATCTCCCTTCACCTTCACTCTGGAGACTTTTTTGAAGTGTCCTTGTCTCTTGTGTTGGCTGTCCTGTTTTCTGTGTCTCAACTTTTTCTTTCTTAGCTTACTCTCTTGTTTTGGTGGAGGACGCTCAGTAGTTTTCCGAGAAACGGTGCATGGTGAGTGAAACTGTTGAGATTTTTCAAGTCTGGAAATATCTACAAATACTCTATGTCTGTTAGAGAGTTTGGCTGCATATAGAATTCCAGATTGAAAATAAATTTTTCTTCGGAATATTGAAAGTATCATTTCATTGTCTTCTTATATCAGTGTTTCAGGAAGTCTAAATCCATTCTGATTTTTTATCCTTCAAATTATAAACTGTTTTTCTCTTTAAAAATTTTTAGGATCTTCTCTATTCCCAGGTTCTGAAATTTCAGTGATGTGCCTTGATCTAGGCGTATTTTCCCCCCACAGTGTTGGGTACTCTATGGGCCTTTTCAATCTGGAAACTGATGTTTTGTAGGCCTGTAAAGTTTTTCTGAGTAATTTCCTTACTCATTTCCTTCCCTATGTTTCCTCTGTTCTTTCTTTCTGGTGCTCTGTGATTTCAGTGTTGACCTCCCGGAGAAGTGTTTATTGTTTCTCACCTGTCTTCCATTTGTTTGTCTTTTGCTCTGTTCTTAAGGCAATTTCTTCAACTTTTTGTTTCACACCCTTAACTGAGTTTTCTCACTTTTGCTATCATGTTTTAAATCTCAGTTCTCTGAATTACGTTTATTTTTGTTTCAGGAACACAATATAATTTCTTATTACTCTAAGAATGTTAATGGCAGGGTTTTTGTTTTCGTCTTATTTTTTTACATTTTCTTCTCCCTAAATGGTTTCCATTTTACCCAAGTCAATTTTCCTGTTTGTTTTGGTTTCTATCTTCCACATTAGAGCCTTTCCTTCAATGCAGGGTGTTCCTTGGCTATCCGCTCATGCATGAGAATCTCAAAGTGTGTAGGTGGGGCCTGTTGGGTTTATGAGTGTAAGCTGGGCAGATTTCCCATAGATACTCTAGTCTTCTCTCCTCTTTGACAGGTAAGTGTCTGGTCCTTTATATCCACGCCTTCAGACATGCTGGTCAGCCCCCTCTCCTGAGACCCTTCTCTTTACTTTCCTCAAAAAGAGCCTCTATTCTTCTGTCAGGGGAACAAGGCAGTTGCCAAGCTGTGTGGAGTTGAGGAAGGCATCTAGGGAGCTCACTGCTTTTCACAGAGCAATTCCCCAGTCTTCCTTATTCTGGACCAGCCCCTCTGAACCTCCCCAGCTGCAGGGGTGCATAGTGCAGCAAGCTCCTGCGACTTCTGAGGATCCTCTGATGCGCATCCGACTGGTTTCTTGGAGTGTTAGTCGGGGTTTAAGAGGAAGTAAAATGAAAATGTATGTTTAATTCACTAGTGTAACCTGGAGGTCTATACATGCCTTTTAAATATGTCTTATCTGTACCTTGAAAACTGTTTTCCCAAGATGATATGATGTAGCCTAGAATACACAGATGGCTTAAAGGATAAATATTGATAATGATAACATCCAAAGGTGGCTAAAAAACAGAAGCCCTGATGTCTGGCAGTGGCAAAGTGAAATGCATACTGGACAGGAAGCCCAGACACCTTGATTATGAGAAGGCCAGTTACTTTGGATAGATAGCCCACCCTCTCTGATTCTCAGTTTCCTCACCTGAAAGAAAAAAAGATTGGGCTCAATCATTTCTGAGGCTCACTCCAGTCTTAAGATGCTATGTAATTCGTCCCTGAATTTCAGAAAGGAAAAGTGAAATTTTACTTCTGAAAGCAAGGTCCATGTCCTGCTCGTGTGTCTCCAGCACATGATGCAGCTATGTGATAAATTCTTGTTGAAGATAATTAAACTCAATAAGTAATCTTTCCTTTAGTTGGTTTGTATTGAATAAGGAGTAAGCACTGCACTTCTTAAAAGAAATATTTTATCCTTCCTGCTCCTCAGAAGAATTCCCTTTATTCTTTTGCTTTCCAGTTGTTCCCATGACTTTGCCAACTAAAGTTCTAAGTGCCCACCGTAAATCGCTGAATCTTGTCGATTCTCCTCAGCCACTCCTAAAACAGGTAAAATATTTAGAATCACTTTTTTTAACAAGTATAATATTCTTTGATGCTGGTGTAGCCCCAAGAAGTCTTTTAAATGCTTGAACTCAAAAGAAAGAGTGTATTTCCTGGTACCCAGGACTTTTAGGATAAGAAGTTTTGGGTTTCCATGTGAACCCACTCAGTTGTCTAGAATATGCTTTCTGTCAGTATGCACACTGAATTTGATGCAAACCTTTATGGAGTGCATGTAGAAAAAGGGTACTGACTTTTTGCCCACTCACCAGAATCTGTGTCATGCTAGAAAAAATAAGCTAGCTCACTACCTAGCCCTATTCTGTCTGTGCCAGCCAGCTAAGGCCAGTCTCCTTACAGAGTAGGGTACAAAGCCAGAAAACATTCCTCAGGAAAATAAATCTCAGGGTGTTCTCCCCCTGGTTCCCATAATTCATCATTTTATCCAGAAATCTCCCTTGATTTTATCCCACATGAATAGAAAGATTCAGTGTCTGTTGGAGGATATTTTATCCTAACCTCAATTTTAGGTTGCTTAAAATTCACACACTTTTTGCATTTGTTTTTATTTTAAAAATTATTTTTATTGAAGTGTAGCATATATAGAAAAATGTATAGAATATAAGTATACAGCTCAATGAATTATCACTGAGCCAATAGATGTGGGTAAATGACCAACTACCCTTTGTGCCTGTCCCAATCACTTCTACCCCTCTACTCCAAACGTAACTGCTCGCATAGATTCTAAGACAAGGCATTAGTTTTGCCAGTTTTGAACTTGGCACAAATAAAATTCATATATATTTTAACCTGTCAGTCCAGTCTCTTGCAAACATTGACTAACACAGTGATTCACTGATCAAAAATGATAAAGCACATAAATAAAAAGCTACAGAAGATTCACTGAAAACCTGGAGCACAGCGACAAGAGTTCCAAGACTAGGCTGGTGTGTAACTTCCCCATCTCAAAGTTCGCACGCTCAGCTCTTCTCTACTTTTTGTGTTTTGTATGGCCAGGCCCCCGAAGGTGACTTCCAGTGGCCCAGAGACGATCATGGTGACGTGGACTGTGAGAAGCTCGTTGAGCAGCTGAAAGACTGTTTGAACCTGCAGGACCAAGCAGACATTCTTTACATTCTGTATGTAATAAAGTAAGTTTCTGGTCTTTACTCGGCCAAGCTTTCCCCAGTCTCCTTGATTCTGTCCCAGTCTTCATGGCCTTCCAGCTTTGTCATGACTCTGTCACTCAAATTACCCAGGATTACTACGAACAAACTTCCACCCCTTTTCTGCCTACCCACGCTGGCCTCTTAGGACAAGGAGGCTGGGTAAGTCCAGAAACTCACCATTTCCTGACATTAGGCTTCTGTTTCAAATGGACAGAAGGGATGCTTTGGAAAGACAGATTGATCCTGAGATCCGGAGGCAATGGGAGGGTCCCGAGCACTTGGCTGAGTGTGCAGTGATTCATTCCCTTCTCCGCCAAGTGAGCTTTGCTGCAAGAGAACCAGCCTGCAGTTCTGGCCACACTTCTGGGAATTTCTGTCTCTCAACAGGGGCCCCAGCTGGGACACAAATCTCTCCGGACAGCATGGGGTGACGGTTCAAAACCTCCTCAGTGAGCTCTATGGGAAAGCAGGCCTGAACCAGGAGTGGGGTTTGATTCGCTACATCTCTGGCTTGCTCAGGAAGAAAGTGGAGGTCCTGGCCGAGGTCAGAGCCACTGTTCTGGCTGTCCGTCTGTCCTTTCTAGCCCCATGCACTCTTCCTATTATGAAAGCTGAAGGCAAGCACTTCTTGTTTGTAAAGGAAACCAGTTATTTAATATATAGGTAGAGTGGGCCTTCCTCTCCTGACCTCCCACTGTTCTTGGAAGTCAAACAGAGGAAATGAAACTGAAGTCAGTTAGTTTTGTTCCTTCTTAGCTGCAGAAAAAGGTATAACAAGAAATAAAATGAAAACGCTCTGTGACCTGGCATCCTCTTAAACAGAGCTCTTTTATTGCTGTATATCCACAGTATAATCATCATTCATATTTTTAACCCCATGGCCCTGCAAAATCCAGAGTTGCTTTCTAAGGCATTAAAGTCCAGCGTTATTGTAAGGGGATGGTATTTATTATATGTAAATAATGGGGAAACTGACAATTTCAGACTATAATGGTTATTAACCCTTAACACTGATATCTTAGGATTCATGACAGTCCATCCCCCTTGTGGCGTATCACAGAATCCATTGTGTTTGCTACAGTGGATGGGCATTAAATACCCACTAATGGGCCCTGCAGAGCCAGGCCTGGGGCCACATATTGGGAACACAAAGGGATGCAGTGCTGCCTGGGTTGCTCAGTCTGGAGTCTGTGAATTATTTTTTTCAAATAAATGGCAACAAGTCCCATGAAATTTGTAAAGCTAAATTTACGATCTTACTGACAGTACCCTTCCCCTTTGGTTTTGCTCATTTTCCCCTGCTCCCCTCTCCCTCTCTCTCTGCCCCTCTCCCTCTCTCCCTCTCTCCCTCACCCTGTCCCCTAAATGAGTAGGCCTGCACAGACCTGCTGTCACACCAGACACAGCTGACAGTGGGCCTGCCACCGGAGCCTCGGGAGAAGATCATCTCTGCGTAAGTCTTCAGCCTGGGGCCCTCAGGTTTGTGGGGGCCATGGGGAAAACATCAGTGCCATCCACTGTTCAGGAAGAGGGTCTTTCACTGTCACTCTGGAGCTTCCAGCAGGAAAATAAGCATCTTCCATGGAGAACGAGAAAACACTGCTTAGGTATCTTTCATGGTATTTTGTGTCCTGATACTCATTCCTAGGCCCCTTCCCCCGGAGGAGCTCACAAAACTCATCTATGAAGCCAGTGGGCAGGACATTAGTATCGCCGTCCTCACACAGGTAAGCTAGCCGGGGAGGGACAGGGCCGCGGCCTCCTCCCGGCTGCAGGGGCCCTCGCCACCACATGGTCTCTGAAACGCTGTCTCCCTGTGTGTCTGCATCAGGAGATTGTGGTCTACTTGGCCATGTATGTCAGGGCACAACCCAGCCTCTTCGCGGAGATGCTCAGGCTCCGGATCGGACTCATCATTCAGGTGATGGCCACGGAGCTGGCGCGGAGCCTGAACTGTTCAGGTGCAAAGCGTGGGTGGGCCCTTGGGAGGCTCTTGCAGGTCAGTCCCAGAGAGCTCCGCCCAAGTACTCTGGAATCCAGCTTCTGCACCTTTGTGCGTGCTCCTCCTTCACCTGGTTCTCTAGTTTAGATGTAACTTCCACTAGGCCATCCAGCACAGGGTGTTGAATTTCATATGTCAGGGGAAATGTAGCATTAGATCTTCTGCCCTGCTCCTGACAGCTAAGTTCCTTACTGCAGCTCCGTGCAGTAAGAACACCCCCCATTTAAAAGCACCTCTGCTGAGAGAAATCCTACCAACTGAAATATGTAAATCAACTGCAAGGCACATCCCAATGTTGGGATCATTACAATGTGGGAAATATGTATTTGAAAGTTAAGAAAATACACAACATAAATGGTAGCATTTAGAATCACCAATGCTCAATATCTTTCAGCTCTGAAGCACTGGGGAGATAATCCTGAGCAGGGAGACCTGCCACACCACTCTTTGTCACTGCCCCCAAGGTCCACCTGACTCTACCTTCGCCTGCCACCAGCCCTGTGTCTGCGTCACTTACGAGGTGTTTGTTTTTAGGAGAAGAAGCTTCTGAAAGTTTGATGAACCTCAGCCCTTTTGATATGAAAAATCTCCTGCACCATATTCTAAGTGGAAAGGAATTTGGCGTTGAAAGAAGCAGTAAGTAAATGCTCATTTTACCTCTGCGCAGAGGGGAGCAGAGAGGGCCTAACTAATACAGCCAGCGTTGCCTGAAACTGCTTCATTTATATACAAATCGACATCAGTAATTGCAGTTGGGGGCATAATGTATGAGGGTAAGGTTCCTACTTTACTGGGATGGATAGAGTCCCAGGTACAAGCTTCCGGCTTGCTGGGCTTTGTGATCCCTCACAGGCTTGCTGCGTGAGCTGTGGCCCCACGTAAGCTATAGATGCTTACAAAACTAGGAGAGGCACACCTCTGCACCCTGGCCTGCCATCTTTCTCCTGCCAGGTCCAGGTACTGTCACTGCGCATGGGTGTTAGAAGGGGTGAGGTAACCAGGGTGTCAGGATGAAAGGGCTGTCTTTTTTGAACACCTGACTACCCACATTTGGTTTGGGCAGAAGTGTCCTCAATCAGACCCCAGTCCCCTTTATGGGGCCAAGAAAAGAGCCCTCTACAACCTCACAACACCTCACTGAGTGAGTTGACTTCATCCCAGGCCAGCCCACTCAAGTTTTTACCTGAACCAGGACCCTGTGTGCAGTGCTAGGGTATCATATCGCTGAAGTCCTGGTGGAATTATGTTCTCAAATGCTCTCTAATTATAATTGAAGCAATTATCATTTTTCCTCCTCATAATGAAGCAAAATGATTTGCAGACACATTTGTGAATTTATTTCATCAAGCCAAAGAAATGCAGTGTGGGCTGTCATTCGTTTCATTTAATCAGAAGGACATTGGGTACTTCATATTTTTCCCCAGAGTGTGCGCCAGCCAGCTAACAAAGATGGCATTGTGCCATCAGATGAGTTTTGATGACTTTTCTCCCTTCCTGAAGGAAGAGTGCTGGAGATCTTTTCCAAAAGCAATTTTCTGCTCTGGCCGGGTGACTCGGTTAATTGGAACATTGTTGAGTACACCAAAAGGCTGCAAGTTCGATCCCTGGTCAGAACACATACCTAGGTTGTGGGTTTGATCCCCAGTCAGGGTGCATATGGGAGGAAACCATTTGATGTTTCTCTCTCACATTTCTTGCTCTCTCTTCCTTCTCTCTCTAAAAAAACCAATAAACATACCCTCGGATGAGGATTGTTTTTAAAAAGTAATTTTCAGTGGTTCCAAATGCCCAATTCTTGTAAATATGCAAGATAAATATTTAATGTGTTCTGCTCATCAAAATAATATACATGCTTTGACACAGATAATTACTAAAGTTTTGTTATTAGATATAAAGCTATAGATGCTTACAAAACTAGGAGCAGAGTAATGTCACCTGAAAGCCATAAATGTGTGTAATTTATGTGTGACTTGCAAGCAAAGCCAGAAGAGGTCCTGACTTTTGACATATATCATCATTTGTTAATTGTCCTTTGTAATTGTTCAATTTTTATAAACTAGGAAATGGAAATAGTCATAGAATTTTGATTAAATCCTATGATGTCTGACATAAATATTTCCAGCTAGTGCTTACATCATACAGGTCCCACTGTAGACTCCCAGACCCTTTCGGCTTCTTTCTGGGTGTCCCTCCTCCCTCCCCAGCTAATCACTGTGTTTCTGTGGGTCCCTCCATCTCTACTGTCCTTTAAATGTTGGTGTCCCCTGGCTTCTTATTTGTCTGTACTCCCTGGACGGTGTCCTCCACTGCATGGCTTCAGTGTTGAGTTTGTTGGGAAGCTGGGGCATGCAGGGAATGCTGCTTGAGGAAGTGACCTTTGAACTGGGCCTGCAGAAGAAGATATGATGGGCAGTGTGGAGCAGGCACGGCTGGGGGTGGGGTGGGGCGGGTGGAGGAGCAACATATGCAAATGGCTGGCATTCTGTGGCTGGTCTGGAATGGAAAGCTAAGGGGGGCAGGTGGTGCTCACATCCTTAGGGCTTTGTGTGCCTCTGGGAGGACTCATTGGGCCTTATCCTGAAGACAGAGCTAAGCCTGGAAGGATTCTGAGTGGGCAGTGACACGATCACACTTTGCCTTTTAAAGTGATGGCTGTGACCACAGCATGGAGAACCAGTAAGTGGGCGGCAGGGCTGCAGACAGGCGTGAGTCCCAAGGCTGCAGCAGCCGGTAGGTAGTGAGATGATGGAGGTTTCTCTGCCCCTTTTGTGATGGCAACAATGCACTGACCCTTGAGCAGCCACCGCTTCTCTGCCCCTAACCGTAGGTCAGCTTGTTCTTCCAGGACTTCCCTCTCCAGCCCCAAGGACCCTTAATTGAGTGATCTGTTTTCTACAAGGAAGGTGTGCTTTTGGAGAAGTAAAGAAGTTATTTTTTTTAAATAACAAATTCATGAAAGGGTTTTATGACCTCCCAGTGTTTTCTGCATGCTGCTTAAGTGATGCTCACTCTCATTTATTTACTCAAACACACATGGAGCCCAGGCTGTGTAGCAGGTATGGTTCCAGGTCCTGGAAACAGCACTGAACAGTGTAGATGAGGCCTTCTCTAATGGAATTCATACTCAAGTGGGGGAGAGAGACGTGGATAAAACTAAGCGTGTCACACGCATCTGTTACAATGAATACTATATAATTTCTAAGAACAGCATGTGTTTCCCCTCCAGTGCGACCTATCCATTCCTCTACATCCAGCCCTGCCATCTCTATCCATGAGGTGGGACATACCGGAGTCACCAAAACCGAGAGGAGTGGCATTAACAGGCTGAGAAGTGAGATGAAACAGGTAAGAAGAGCTCTCAGTGGTGACAGTGCCAGGAGAGAGGTGGTTTTCCAACCCGGGCTCGCCTCAGAAAGTGATAGAAACCCAGGGCATGCAGGGTACAGCCTGTTCTTTGTAGAGGATGTGAGCTTCCTTCTGTCCCGGAACCCAGATATCCCAGAGCCACTCCCATATGTTCATCCTTAACTTTAACATGTTACGTGAGAGTTCCAGAAAATGCCTTACCCATGTTTGCCTCTGTTGTTGAGAACTGCTGTTTGGAGTGGGCCACAGCCACTTAAAAAGTAGAGTCATGCAAAAACTAACTGCATCTTCTCTGGATCAAATGTGTCCTTCAAATGAAATAACCAGAGAAATCTAAAAACAGTATGAATGCTCATGATACCTGTATTTGCCACTAGCCTTAGGTGTCTCTTTTCTTTGCTCACCTTTATTTAATTCACAATAAATTCATTCTGAACTGAGCCCACAGGACTACAAGTCAACAGCTTTTTAGTGCTAATGTGCTGGTACTGTGCTAGGGCTTGACCATGATCTATGGTAAGAAATAGTTTCTTTTTGACCATGACCTGCAGTGAGAAATGTGCTCAGATTTCCTTCTCCATTTCAAATGATGATGATCCACTAGATTGAGTCCAGGAGGCACTAGAGGGTCATGCCTTGCACTTGGACCAACGCTTCCCTGGGTTGTCGAGAGGGTGATAGAAGTAGCAGGGCACCCTTGATTCAAAACTGGCTTATTTATTCCTGATGTATTTTTACTTTCAGATGACTAGGCGATTTAGTGCCGATGCACAGGTGAAACATCTTTGTCTTATTTTGCCCTTTACTTTGTGTGCTTCATGTTCTTTCTGGCTTGGATGTGGAAAGCAAGACTGTGAACATGGAGAGTCTGAATGTCTGGAGAGTGGTTCTGCCCATCAAACAGGCTTGGGTGGAGGTGACGCCACAGCTGCGGCAGGCAGCCCTGGGGACAGGCAGAGTGCTGGACTGGAAAGCAGGAGAAATGTCCTTGCCCCAGATGTTTAAATGAAACCCACTTATTAAACTCTTGGGATTTGTAGGATACTTTGTGAAAGATGGTCCCAGGCTTTGCCTTGGCAGGAGTTTCTGTTAAGAAAAAAAAAAAAAAGAAGGGAAATACATAAGAAAAAGTAAAATGTAGTCATTGATTATATCAGTAGAAAGAATACCGCTATTCCTGTTCCCAGATTGCCTTGGATTTAACCCTGGAAGGAAAAAATATAAGGCTACCATTCTATCACCCTCTGCTATGCTTCCTCCAGAAAACTGGAGTCACGTTCCTAATGATTTAATGTCTCCATGACTGAGAGATTGTAGAAGAATCATATAATGACACGCAGCCTCTCTGTGTTGTCCCAGGGTAAAACACCTGTGCTCTCTCAAATTTACCCTCTTTGCAAATAGAGACTTTCCAAACATGTTCCTTTGCCAGCCACTTGGTGGCACCGTCCCTCCGGTTACTCACATCCCCATGGCTCCTTCTGGGGAAGATGGGTGGTTCCTTCTACCTCCATTTAATGTCATCCTTGCATATTATGGGGACAAAATGATCACCTTTCTTCTTTGATGGCTTTAGATTCAGTTAGTCAAGTATAAGTTTTGTATTTGGCTACTTCTATCAAGAAAATACTGTCTCTATCCAAAATGTTAATGGACACCATGGTATTTTTAAGTTCTATTCACTTTTGCAAAACCACCATACATGGGTGCACATGTGTGTGACAGGCACTATTGTGGGTACATTCTAGATTTTTACACTGGGAGATACTTATTTGGCCAAAGGTCATCAGCCTGATCTTATTCGTACATTTAACAGGTATCTACTGAATACCAGTAGGTACGAGATGCTAAATGCTGGTTATGGGAATTTTGTTGCTGTCTATAGATTTTCATAACTCTTAACATAAAAGATTAGCATTTCACAGCTGTGACTTTGGAAAATAAATTGGGTCCTAACTAGATGAGGAACCCTCTGCATCTGACTAGAACATGGTACCGTTTCATACTAAGAGAAGGAGCATTTCCCAGGTTCACCGCACAGAGCCCAAGAGCTCAGCCCCCACCCCCGGCCTCTGGGGCTGTTTGCCTGGTTGCCGAATGAGCACTTCTGTCCGCCTGTGTCCTCTGCACCTTCTTTCTGCAGGTGTTTTCCATGCTGTTCCATGTTCCTCCTTTCCACTTGCACCCTCTGGTATCACTGCATATGACTGAATGGACTCTCTTTGTCTTGTAGCTCTTTTCTGTGAGCCAAGCCGTGTCCAGCAGTTCACATTCCTCCAAGTCTATGGTAAACCATGCGTCCCAATCGTTGTCCCCACCACCGCCTCCTTGTTTGTGGTGTCTTGATCCTCTTGTTGCCCTTCTCATACTCCCACTTCATCCCCAACTCCTGAAGATTTAAACAGGTTTAAGTGTTTTCATTTGACTGTCATTATGAGGAGAGTCTACAAAGAAAGTCTAGAAGTTCCTAAACTGACCTTTGTTTGTCCAGGAGCCTTTTGGAACCTTTGTGGCCTTTCTCTGGAGCCACAGTAGTGACTCATTGCCCCCATGTGCTCATTACCGCTGTGTGGTCATAGTGCCCTTGCTTGGGGTGAGGCCTCAGATGAAGTGCAGGACTAGGAAGTATTGGAATTGCTGAAGCGAGCCTGAATCTTCCTCCTGAAATGGGAAGGAGGAAACCAGCTGAGTCATTGATGAGTGCTGCTGTAATTACTTTTATTTGTATCTAATTGTTGCCGTATTTAAATGGCAGTAACGAGCCCAGTGGAATAACCCAGCAAACAGCCTTTTCAAAATAAGATCTGATAAAGTCAAAATGACTCCATAGAGAACACTCCTGCCTCCTGCCCTGGTAGCATGCTAAACATTTGCATTTCATTTTTAAACCTTTAAAGTTAATGTTGTGCACTGAGAAGTGAAAGTACCAGGTAGCCCAGATAATGCGTAAGGATGTAGGTTCCCCCTTTCCAACCTGGAGACCATGTGCTGAGAATCCATCCACAGGAAGAAGCAGGCCCGGAGCCTTGCTGCAGGGAGGAATCTCGGCATGGCCTCACCCCATCTGCTGCTGCTATGGGGGGTCTCCCTCATTCAGGCCTGGTCTCCAGGACTCTGCTGGCAGCCTCTCAGAGCCACCTCTGTTGTCATGGGCAGGCCTGCTGAGGCCAGAGCAGGACCGCTGGCCTGGCCCCAGCACATCCCTCTTGGAGGCCAGAGTAGGTCCAGCCACGGGCAAGGAGGTGGGCAGGAGATGACGCCCTCCCCCTCTGCTTCAGCAAAGCATGTGTTCCTGGCTCCAAGGCAGCCATTGCCCCAAATTAGGGTAAAGTCCTGTGTTGAGAAGAGGCAGTGTGGAGAGCAGATTGAAAAGGACAAGTGCACATACCATACTCTGAGGTCCTCGCTACTAAATGGGGATCCCCAGCCTTTTCTTTCTGTTTTTGGCTCCAGACCCTCCCCCACCTGCCCCGCCCCCACCCCTTGTTATGGGTTATGTTCTCTGTTGCACTGCAGAAGTAAAGTGGCACTTTGACAATTGTTTCCCTGGGCTGCAGTGCCTCTGGGGGACTCACCTGCTCCGAGGGCCTAGTGTCTCTCCAGGCGCTCCTACAGCAATGCCAGAAGGCCTTGGCAGTGACAGCTGACCCCCATGGGCACTTAGCACCAGCCAGGCAAGCCCTTGGGGCTTTCCATATCTTCATTCAGTGAATGCTGCCAGACAGTCTGACTGTGTCCCCACTGTTCAGATGAGGTCGTGTCCTGGAGCCAGTGTCAGGGTCAGGGATGGCCGCAGCTAGTGCTGAGCTGGGATTTGCAGCTGACCCCACAGTCCATGCTCTTACCCGCTTGGCCTCCCCATCAGGTTGGGGTCTGCGCTGCTGCGCTACCTCATGGGGCCAGGCGCAGTGTACCAAAAAAGTTCAGTAAGCAAACTGGTACATGAAAGAGTTAATACATCTTCAAGAACTAGTCAGGTTTGAATCAAGGAACCACATTACTCTCTGGGAAAGTGGTGATCTGGTGTTTTCAGTAGTTCGCTGAACCTGCAGAGCTGGCTATGAGGCTTCTAAAGGCCACCCATTGTCTGTCTTGCAGAAGTCCAGCACCCCGTCCTCGCCCACCGGCACATCCTCGTCAGACTCAGGCGGGCATCACATTGGCTGGGGGGAGCGGCAGGGCCAGTGGCTGCGCAGGAGAAGGCTGGATGGGGCCATCAACAGGGTCCCCGTGGGATTCTACCAGAAGGTGTGGAAGATCCTTCAGAAGGTGAGCTTGGCCACTGTGCTGAATTCTGCAGGCCTTGGGGCTGGGGGACACATGCTCGCAGGGAAATGAACTGACCCCCGCTTACTCCTTTTGTGAAGCATGGCGGCACCTACCGGTAGCATCAAGCAGCATGTGGCTGCAGAGTAAGTGAACACACAGCCTCTGTCCTTGGGTAGCTCACAGCCTAAAGCAGGGCTTCTCCACCTTGGCTTCACTGTCATTTGTAGCTGGGGAATGCTTTTTGGTGGGGGCTGTTCTTGTGCATTGAGGAATATTAAGCAACATCCCTGGCCTCCACCCAGTAGATGCTGATAGCACCCCCTCTCCCAGCTGTGACAACCAAAAATGTCTCTAGACTTTTCCAAGTGCCCCCTGGGCAGCACATCACCCCTGGTTGAGAACTGCTGGCGGGAACCACAGCAAGTTAGATAAGGTGACAGCTTACGTTGTGTGGGACCACCTTTGACATACCAGGAACATAGAAAGGTCAAAAGACAGACAAGAACCAGAGAGGGCAGGGAAGGCTTTGAGTGAAAACACCACGGCATAGACGACCCACAGCAGCCCCTCCCTCACCGCCCCTGAGCCTCCCGCACAGTCAGGCAGGTGTGGCATCCGTGCCGTTATGCGACATGACTGAGCACCTCCCATCTGCAGGGCGCCATGTCACATCCTAAGGGCTTCCAGCCTCCCCCCAGGTCCCAGGTGCCCTGAAGGTACAAGCTCTAAAAACCCGGGGCCTCTGACAAGGACCCCAGACCTGGTGCCCTTAGTATTCACTATTACTGTGGCCACCAGATGGGGCCGCATTTCACAGCTGCCTGGGGCTGTGAAAATCTCAGAAAAGGTCATCAGAAACAGATGTAAGGGGACAGCCCCAGACTGCACTTTACTCACCCGAACACGGGAGAGCCCAGTCCAAATGCCTATGGCCCAGGAGGAGTCCGCGGGGGAAGCCATGCCCCTTTGCTCTCTGTACTCAAATTCTGTCTGCCTCCTACATCAGCCCCAGAGCATTTGTGTCTCCCTGGGTCCCACTAGAGCCTATCTTTCCTCTTGCAATGGGCATGACCAATATTTTTGTAAGCTATTTTTGTTAGTTCATTTTACAGTAGGAGAGGAGAGAAAAGTCATCCTAATCAAGCACATACAACAAGCCCCTTCCCAAAGCCCACTGTAGTATTTCTGTGGCAGAGCCCCAGGACCATTAGGGAACCTTTGGCCTCCCTGTGTGGGGGGACCAAGGCCTTCCTCACCCAGCTGGGCATGAGGAGGTCAGAGCAGCCCCTGTCCTCATGCAGCTGAATTCCTGGTCCCCACGTGGGAGCCAAGCCCTCAGAGCCCACAGAGGCCTCTAGTTCTCTATTCTTTGCCTCTTCTCAGGAGGCATGAGTGTTTGCAGCCACTCTGTCCTCAGCGCCCCAGGGACAGGGGCGGGAAGCTGCCGCCGGCCAGGACACGGGGATTTAGAAAGCAGCCAATTAGACTAGAACAAACTATTCCTAGAAAATCTCCCCTCTTCCTGGGACATCACATGCTTCTACCCGGACTTCCACTGGCTCAATACCAAGACACTTTTATTATGAAAAAGCAGCATTTTGTATTGAATCAGTGCTTGCTACTTATATACATGGGTGTGTGTGCGTGTCTGTGCATGTGCGCGAGTTTTTTGTGATTGCTGCTTATTATAGAAATCTCAAAAATAGATGCCTTGCAAAGGCACAGAAGTAGCACTTCACCAGCATGAGCCATGAAACTCTCCCTTTGTATGACACCAGTGGGGGCCTCTCTGCCAAGTGAAATGTGGAGCTTCCACAGTGGAGGACCCGGCAGCTCCTGGGGAATTGTTCATGAAAGATCTGAAACATGCCTGCTGGTTCCCTAGAATTGTTCCATCAGAAACACAGCCTGTGGGCAGTGAGAACAGATCTCTAAAAATAAATGACAGCCTGGCGTGTTCCAGCCCTCATGCAGGTTTCCAGGGCAGAGTGACTTGAGTGTGTGCATAGGTGCGTGTACATGCACGTGTGTGCCCATGTATCAATCATGTTCTAGAATCTGACTGAAATGTGATGTGTGTGTTCTGCCTGCAGTGCCATGGTCTGTCCATTGATGGTTATGTGCTCCCATCCTCAACGACACGAGAGGTACTATGGGAAAAACCCAAACGCCGGCCTATCACCATTTGCACCAAGTGCTGTATTTCACGGACTCTGACCACTGAGGCTTCTTTCAAGCTTTTTACCTATATAGATGGGCCATTTGGAGGTCAGATCTTTTTAGCTACTCCACCCTAAAACTTTGCAAAGTTTCTTTCTCACATTTACTAGCATCACCTTTTCTCCTTCCTGTCAGAAGCAGCATTTCTGGCTGCCGGGGTCTTTCGATTTGCCCCGTAAGACCCTGTCAAGAGAAAAGAGCGAAGCTGCATGCCATAGTCATCAGACCCCCATGCAGCACCCTCTGGCCCCTCTGCTGAGAGCAGCCGTCTCCCCTGGTTTCTTTTCCCCTGTACATTCTTTTAAAAAATGATTTTTTAGTTTTTACCCTGCCCAAGGCATCATGCCATATGCAACAAGAATGATGAAGAAGAATGAAAAATAAGAAATGGTCCCTGCCCCCAGGAACTCAAGAGTCCAGAGGGCTAGGTAAACAAAGCTAGGACAAGGCTGACCGTGTCCCAGAGCAAGGCGTCAGGCTCCTGCTCCAGAGGGCCTCTGCTGGCAGAATCAGGACAGTGACCCAAAAGGAGGCAGCATTTAAGCTGAGCCCCAAACCCAGTGGGTGCTGTGATTAGCGTTGGTGGCAGGGCTGTGTCTGTACTGGCTCACCCCTGACTCCCCTGGTGGGTCCCTCTGGCAGATGACTCCACAGGAGATCAAGTTTGCTGTCCACGTTGAGTCAGTGCTGAACCGCGTGCCCCAGCCCGAGTACCGGCAGTTGCTGGTGGAAGCCATCATGGTGTTGACGCTGCTCTCAGACACGGAGATGGACAGTATTGGGGGCATCATCCATGTGGACCAGATTGTGCAGGTGGCCAACCAGCTGTTCCTGCAGGACCAGGTGGGTGTGCCCACGCCTGCCCACTCATCCCACCGCCAGGGTGGGGACAGAGGCAGGGTAGCCAGTTTGGTTGGCATTTATCGAGGCTGGAGATTCTGCACCCAATATGAAAGAATGCTCTCGAACAAAGAAAATGTCATCACAGATGGTGAAAAATGTCAACCATTTGGTTAGAAAATGGCACACTGGCCACTTGGGAAATCTAAAGACCTTTGAAGATGGATAGGCCCGTTTCAGCATCCATTTTAAAAAATTGTTTTATTGATTTGCGAGAGAGAGAAACATCGCTTTATTATTCCATTTATTAATGTATTTATTGGTTGATCGTTATATGCGCCCTGACCGGAGATCAAACCCACAGCCGTGGCACATTGGAACAAAGCCCTACGGAACTGAGCTACCTGGCCAGGGCTCGGTGTAGGTTTTAGTGCAGATACCATCCTTGCTCGTGTGTGGCCCTGGGTAGACAAAACCACTTCCTCTGAACCCAAAGTTGCATTAGGAGAAGCCATTCTGTTATTAGGGTCAGTGGTGCCCCTGTGAACTGGGATATGTGGGAACCCAGGGCAGTGCCCGGAGCAGAGGCCAATGTTATCCCTGGGCACCGTGGGCTCTCCTTCCCCAGGCTGGGAGCTCCACAGGCCGCGGGTGTACAACACACCGAGTCATCGCAGGGCTGCAAGAGTGAACTCTTCTCATCTTTCCTCTGCCTTTTCTTGCTGCAGATGTCGATTGGCGCCATGGACACCCTGGAGAAAGACCCAGCTACAGGCATTTGCCACTTCTTTTACGACAGTGCTCCAAGTGGAGCTTATGGGACAATGACCTACCTAACAAAGGCAGTGGCTTCTCATTTGCAGGAATTGCTGCCCAATTCAGGCTGCCAGATGCAATAGGACCTTGGTGCTCTGAGCCTGTCACTTGCCCCCTAGCCTCACTGGGAACTTTCTTCCATTGCCCAAGATCCCCTGTGCTGTCACAAAAACATGTCTCATCAGAAACACTGGCAGGGCAGAGATGGCAGTGACCTGGACCCGGTGTATGACCAAGCCACAGAGAAAGCCAAGGAATCCTGTGCCTCCTGCAGGAGTGGCATAGGATCGTTGTCTGGGTCCATTTTCCTGGAACATTTGTCATAGCATCTGGTCTCCTGGAGTCTCAGGAGGAATTGGAAACTGATCTCTTTTGAGTACAGAGTGAACTGAGAAGCCAGCTTAAATTGGCTGTCATGGAGAGTTACCGAAATAGGTTTGGTGGGGTACTGCACACATTAAAGATACTTCCAGTAGCAGTAGCTAGATAAGCAGACCTTGACAGGAGGAACATCTTAACAGGATGTATTCTGTTTGTGGACCAAACAGTTTACCAAATAGAACAACTCCAGCTTTCTGGGGAAGTTTGGCTTTCTTGTGGCTTGTTTGCTTTCTCGATGTCTTATTTTATTGGCATAGCTGCCTTCATTAACTTTGATTCATGGTCTTCAAAGATTTTATCTTGACTGCCTGTGAATTAGGGGTTTCCCCTGCCTTCTGAAAAATCCCACCTCTCCCAGAATCCAGCAAACAAAAAAACAATGTCAGGGGAGAAGCAAACTGTTCTTATAGCCGAGCCAGTTGTTGTGGGGCTGCAGTGGGCAGGGAGTTGCTCTGGAAGGCCCATCACCCTCCGCCCCGTGCCTCCTCCTGTGCTCTGGGGGAGGAAGGTGGCGAGTAGATGACACCAGAGGCCATGGAAATTGGTGGTGATATGCTCCCACAGAAACAGTGCCTCCCTCTTACAACAAAGCCAGGCTGGGGACTGGGGACCCAAGCCCTTCTCCTGCAAGCACTTCCATTTTAACACTCTCGGGTAGGTGTGGTTAGAGACCTTGAATTTACAGGATCCAGAACAAATGGTGACTGGGCAGGGCCTCATCAATCTTTTGCCAATGTCCTGGGGGATGGAGTTTCTCTCCAATCGTGTTCCATGGGGTGGGGGACGAATAAGCAAACAGTTTATGTGAATAATGGACTTGAGAGGCCAGTCAGCTGGTGGGCACGTGGTGAGCTCTGGCTGGTTAAGAGTGATCAGTTAGATTTGTGACAGCTCTGCCTCTGAAATGGGAACGTGGTCATTGGATCTTTGCTAGGAAGTTTAAGTGACAGTGGAGAGAGCTGATGTTCTAGCTGCTTTGAGTGGACATTATGGTGCCTCACGCACCCTCAGAGTCACGATGTAGTACTGACAGTTATGCCAGAAGCAGAGGGAAGTTCCTGACAGCTCCTGCTGAAGAGCCTCTCCTCAGTCCCAGCCAAATACTTGGCAGTTGCCCCTGGGAGAGACAGTGTAGAACACAGGTCTTGGCACACCTGCCTGGAC
>PVJD01006335.1:45038-100029 GCA_004026545.1 Mormoops blainvillei
TGGAAAACCATTCTCCTCGGGTTACTAGAGCCTTACTTCACTCATCAGCATGTGTTGAGAAAGCGTTCTCTTTGCCTGTGTAGAAATACAAAGGGAAATGAGACATGACTCAAGGAAGGCTGATGTGAACAGATGACCATGCTTTACTGTGGTGGGGCCAGTGTCAGAGAGCCAGCCAAGGTGCAGGGCCTGCCCAGAACACTGGTACTGGTGGGGCAGATCCCAGCGACAGTGTGGGCACCAGGCCCCACCCCCACCCGGAGCCCCTGCTGTGCCCCGGAGCCTTCCTGTTCATGCCCTGTCTTCCCTGGGAAACCTGTTTGCTCCCATTTGCCTCTGAGGGTCCAGGGCAGGTCGCAGCCACCCAGGTCTCATAGTAGCATTTCATAGCCTTTCTTTTTGGCGTTCTTAAGACATGTTTGCCATAAACAGGGCTCATGTAAAATTTACCTGGTAGCCCCATTGGTGGGTCATTTCAGACATAGATAATGTAGGAAAGGTACGAGCGGTGAAGGTTCCTCTTGCTTCTTGGGAGAAGGCTCAGGAAGAGTTACAGCCCTCCAAAATGAGCCAGGTGCGAATTTAGAACAATCACCTGCCTGTGGATGACGTACAAAAACCACAGATGCTGTGTTTGGGCTCACCAACAGAGATGCGGGCTGGGAGAAGAACCATAATAAGCAATTCAGCCGAGCCTTCGATTCACTGTTTTGAAACCTCTTTCAAATGAAATCCTGAAATAGTACTGCGTTTCCACAAGCATCAAGCTGTCACCTTCAAAGGAGAACAGGCTTCTGAGGCTTGATCCCTTTCACGAGCAGCTGAAGCCCACGCAGCAAAGAGGAACAGATGTTGCAAGGGGATGGTGGAGGCCCTGTCCTGACTTTCCTGGCCTCATGGTGTTGGGGGGTGAGGGGTGTGCTTTCCTATCTCCCTTCTCAGAGCAGAGAGGCCAGTTTTGACCTTTGCTGGGGCCACGGGTACAACGTTCTGTCTCAGAGCCAGAATCAAACATTTCTTCTAAGATCCTCAGGTGAAAAACAGCCAGAGGCTTTCACCTGCCGCTTGCCCTGGCTTTGACCCAGGTGAATCCAGCAGCAAGGAGGAAGGTTCTCTGAGCCCAGCTAGCCTTCCATCCCAGCTCTGACCTAGACCAGTTATTTAGGCTTTGTGTGCCTCAGTGTACCCATCTGGAAAATGTGCAAGAAGCCTACAGACTGGTACAGGAGTAAGCCCAGGGAAATCACAGGCCAGCCCCCTCCAGTGCCCCCATCTCTGGCAGTCGGGGCTCAGGGCCTTCCCATTCACTTGAAGCCAGCTATGCCTGATGGTGACCTGGGCTGGGCTCTACTGGTCACACCCATGTCTTCCAGGGTGCCTGTCTGTCAAGGGGTCAGTTAGAGCTTCTGCAACTCTGTGGAAGCACAGTGAATGGAAGGAGAGACTGTTACCCATTAGCTGCCTAGATAGAGAGCATGTAAATGCTCCCTGTGTAAAGGAAGAAGAAAAAAGACCAAAGATTAGGAAGCAAGGGAAACAGCTTGTCAGCTGATTGATGCCATTTATTTCTGGACAAGAAGACAGGAGGCACGGCCTCCGTTGATATAAATTACACAGAACCATCTCGGTTCTACTGACTCGTGCACAAGTCAGGCAAATGGCATTTGTCTTCCCTGCTTCCTTTTTGTCAGAGGGTACAAAAGCCTCCCAACTCCTCCCTTGGCGCCATTGTCCTTCAAGGTGACTTATGCTTTTGAAGTCCCTGCCATCTGTTCCATGTGCCTCTGCACTTTTCCTGGTCCCAGAATTCCTTCTGTTCTCCTAGACTTGGCCCCCAATAGCTCTGCTGTGAGCAGAAAGTAAAGCTGCTGTCACCCTCTTAGAGCCTCCTTGTCTCTTACAGAGAAAGCCATTTGGGAAAATCCATGTCCTTGAGTCACCAAAAGAGTTCTCTGAGGAATAAGAAGACTTGAAACAGCAGGAGAAACTGCTCCCAAATCTGATGCATGGAATATTTGACTGATGGTCTGAGGAAAAAATTTCATCAGAAAACAATTGTGTGTGTGTGTGTGTTTAAGGAACATATGTGCAATTTTGGCAAAAATGCCACCTTAGAAGGACTGGAATAATTGGAACCAATGAACTCTGAAGTCATGTGATGATTCATCCCTCTGCCTTATTGCAATATGTCAACTATTCTGAAAAATGAATTTCTCAGAAAGCATTTATTATGCATTGCTCAGCATGCAGAAACGTGGAGTAGAGTAGTGGGAGATGAACAAAATGGCTCTTTGATTTGTGAAGACATCTAAGGAAGGGCACTTCCAAGCCTCCTGTGGAAGCATTCCTAGCACTTTGTCTCCCAGGACCTCCATGTCTGAAACCTAAATCCTGAGCAGCTTCAGCCCATCTCTCTGCAGGGTGGCTGCCAGATGTTTCCACCTCCGGCTGGTATAACTGGAGCACCAGGCTTTGCAAAGAGCATGACTTTGGGTCATCCACATGGGACCAAGCTGCATCTGAATTGGGCATTGGGCCATGGTTGTGCCTTCCATGTCTCCTCTTTTAAAAGAGCTTTCCAGGTACAAACCCAGGATAGGCACATCAAGAAGTCCCAGTCATTGGTTCTAATTTCTCATGGCCTCAGTGTCACCCTTTGGCACTGTGTGAGAGTTCTTAGTTGCAAATAGCAGCACCTCTGGCTGGGAAGGAAATGTATTTCTTAAAGGATATTGGATAAATCACATGGTCATCAGGCTTGGCACTTCCCCAGCCAGGAACAAGGCCCCATGTCACCCCCGGGTGCTCCCAGGCTTACACCCTGGGGCTTGCTCCACAAATGCCTCCCACACCAGCTACCATCACTAGGATCATGGCCTCTGCTCTTTTGAAAACTGAGTGTGAGGCTGTCACCTGTCACCAGAGTGGATTTCACATAGCTGCTAGCTGTCAATTCAGTCTTGGGCAGGCGTGTTGCATCACCTTGGGGGTAGGGAGGCAGGTTGCTAGCTGAGAAGGAGGTCGGAAATGCCAGTGTTTTCAAGTTCCTCCTAAAGTGGAGGTGGCATTGGCATCAAAACGTGGTAGATCCCCCAGACCCAGGAAAGGGATTTGATTCTGACCATCCAAAACTAAGTGTCCACTACAGCCAGGGCTCTTGCCTTTTATTCATTTGTCCAGAAAAGGGCCTGTATCTCCCCTCCCTCCCAAGTCTGCCCTGAGAACTGAACTAAGAGGCATCTGTGCCTTTTGTGGAAGGGCGTGCAGCAGGAATGAAGAGGGGCATACAGGGGACTTCCAGGGTTGTGCGGGTCCTTCCAGTGCTCCCTCCGGGCTCAGCTTGGACAACTGCAACTTCTCCCTTTAGGTAGAAATGTTACAAAGTCGTCATGGCTGGATTGCCACTGCTACCCAGTCAAGCAAACCGCTGCCCAGTGTGCTATCACAACCCTCCCACCAGGGCCCTGGAGGAGTTACCAGGCCTCACGGTTTTTTGGGGGACCATCAGCCCAGCTCCATTAGCCTTTTTCTGGACCCTGAGTGACAGCCTGTCTGGGACAAGACACAAATGATTGTTGCATCTTTACTTCTAAGTCTTCAGCCAGCTGGGGGATTTAAAAATAAAGAATTGGAATTGCTTCCAGATGTAAGCCTCTCTCCTGACGTTGTGGATCATTTCCTTCAGCTGTCATCCGGGATCAGTGCCTCAGCTCTTGCACACATCCGAGTCGCTCTCGTGGGCTCAAGGGAGCACAGGCATCAAAGCGAGCTGGCCTCTCTCTGCCGCACCCCTCCCTCTCCTCTCCTGTGGCAGCAGCACCAGGTCCCACAGTTGCTCCCTCTCTCCCCTGAACCACAAGAGATCCAGAGCTAAAAGTGCCCAGGAGGCTCCATGGTGGCTCTGAGAGGACCTTGCACACACAGCCGGGGGAGGCAGCTCTGTGCCAGGAGATAAAGAAACTGCCAAGTGGGCCCTTGCCATGCAGCGTGGGAGCTTATGCTGACCTCTCTGCCTGAATTTCCTGAGCTGACATGTGCTGCAGAGATCACACACACACACACCTGCCATATATGTTTCTGTCCCCAGTCCCCTGACAGAGACCAGAGATGGCTTTTGCACTGTCAACACACATTTATGCAGTTGGCACTGTGCTTGGTAGGCTGCAGTGTAGAGAGCTCCAGACCTAGTAAGGAAAGAGACAAAATAAGAAAGTCAACAGGGATAGATTGATCAAATTAGAGCCCAGGGCCAGAGAAGTGTTCACTTTGAGCACTGGGCCCACCAGAGATTAGAATGGGGGGTCGGAAGGGAGGATGGGAGATGCCATAGCAGAGCCCCCTGTCACTCAATGCCAGGGACCACTCCTCCACCAGGACCAGCCCTGTTTTCTCCATGATGCAAGGTGGAAGAAGGAGAAGGCCTCATTGGCAGTGCTCAAGGAGGATTTGCATGGGAGGGAGTCTGTTGGCTCCTCGAAAGCCTCCCCTGAGTGTGATGGACCCCCACCCCCAGCAAGTCAAGGGTAAGTAAAATACTGCCCTGAAAAACTGGACCTCAGGCCAAGAGCTTGTTAAGAATATAATCCATCAGTATTGATATTTGTCTTATTGATAGATGTCAAAGTGCTGTGCTAGGGGTGGGGGTGAGAACAACAGCTGGGTGAGGCCATCTTCACGGCTCCGTATAGCTGGGCCAAGGAGGCTAAGAAACCGGTCTCTGACTCCTCCTCCTTCTCCCTGCCCAGACATTAAATGAAGGAGCGGTTAGATACATAATATGTCGGAGGATGGCAAGAGCCAAGGACAGGGCGGGAATAACAGAGAGAAAGGGCAAGGAGGCCTAGGAGCGGTGGGATCTGTCATGTGGGGTGATTAGAGAAAATCTCTCCCAAGACAGGATTTGGTCAGAGACCTGGAGGAAGTGAGACATTGAGCTATGCAATTTCTGGGAGAGTAGCCAGTGCAAAGGCCTGGGGCAGGAGTGCATTTAATATGTTTGCAGAAGGGGAAGGAGATCAGAGGACAGAAGTGGTGCCATCAAAGAGCTGAGACTTTGGCTTTTGAGGTGTTTGGGACAGAGGAATGACACAATTATTGCTAATCCTTCCAGAAATATTTGCTTTACAGGGAAGCAAGGCAAAGGGGAGAGGGATTTCATTGTACAGCAGGTTTAGAGGTACTGTCTGTGGGGGTGGGGTGAGAGGGGAAGGGAGCAAGTGCGGAAAATTATTAACTTCCTTTTCCCCACCCCGCTGTGAGAAGCCCAGAAGCTCCTGGAGCGGCCTCTGCTCTGCTGCTGTTTAGGGGTAAGAATCAGGTAGCTGGAAAGTGGAGGCAATCAACTGATTGAATGATAGGGAAATTATTCCTGCTGTCTTCCTCAACCCTCCTTCCCTGTCTCAGGCTAACCCCGTGTGGTCCTGCGGCCACTTTCAAACAAACATCTACACTTCTGTACCCAGCCACTGCCCCCCTCTGCCTGCCACACTTATGGGGGTGGAGGGTGATTCCTGTGCCCTGAGCCATGAGGGTCCACAGAGGAATGCTGGCTGGGAATCCGTCCCCAGTCCCTAGTTCTCACCCTCAGGCTCAGCTTTGCCTGCTCTTGACTGCCCTTGGAGAAATTTCTCCTGGTCCGCAACCCAAGGGATTTCAGACCTCTTCTCTGTCATCTGCAAGCACCCACTCACCTGCCTTTCAAGTGGGGCATTAGAAAGCACTAAAAAGACTGTGGGGCTGAGGCCTTCTAGGCTCTAAAGGCTTTGCTTTCTGCAGGCAGTTCAAAGGCTTCTTTCACTGCACTTGAAATAGACGTGCTGTGCTGAGTTTTAAATTTGACACATTTCTTTTTTGGAACTTAAAAAAAGCACAATAAAAAGCAAGCAAGCAGGCAAGCAATGTAGTGAGTCATCCTTGGGAGGAAGGAAGCAGCTCCCTGCCGCAGGGGGTGATCGGGGAACATTCCAGGAGGCTGGCCAGGCTGTGCACCTTGAGGGTGAAGACAATGGGAGTGTGGATGGGAATAGTTGAGGCCAACAGAATTGACTCTGAGGAGTCCCTGGAATTAGTGACTTTGTCTTTTGTGGGTCTCACGTCTGGACAACGCTCACGTGTGTTGGAAAGACAGAGGAAGGCACAGAGATTTAAACCAGACATCCGGTCGAGTAACACATCCCTCAGATACCAGTAGAGAACACACTGTTATCACCTTACATTTCCTTAGTTAGATGACTGTGATTAGCACAGAATTTTGCAGATGGGGAAGCCGAGGCCCAAGAGTGGTTGTGAACTTCATGAATTCTCCCACATTCGGTCGGGACTAAAGCCCGGGCTGTACCCAGAGCTCAGGGCTGGAGCAACAGTGCTCTGGTCTTGGCCCTCGGTCCAAGGCCAGCCCCTAGACAGCCCTTAGACTCCCAGCTAAAACAGAGTGGCGAGGTCCTGCTCTAGAGGACTGCTTGGTGCTCTGGAAACTTCACAGCTCAGAACAACTACTGTATCTGTTGTAATGTGGATACCGCCACCCGAGAGGCCTTGACCAGATGGTCAGCCTTTCGCGCAGTGTGAGTGGAGGCAGTACGTGGCTTAGAGTTGCACCTCTCTTTGACCACTTCTTGGGTCCCCTGGCCCTTTATCCTGCAAGTCAGCTGGGCCTGAAGTCAGACCCCCACACTTCTCTTTAGATCTGGGTAATGTTGAATAACGCATGGTCTCTTGGTGCCTCAGTTTCCTCCTCTGTGAAATGGGATGGTAAGTGTATAAACTGTCCTCATTGGGCAGTTCCAGAGATTAACACATAATGTAAAAATAATAATAACAACAATAACAGGGTAATATAATGATGTTATGATAATGTATATAAGCTACTGGTGCATGGCAGAGGCTCAGTGACAGTGGCTGCAGGTAACCCCCAGCACACTGCGCAGCACCTCCATGTGCAGACTCCTAACCCCATGGAAGGCACCCCAGCTGTTTCCAAATGTGGGTTTGGGATTCAGACAGGCTACCTTTTAGCTGCGTAACCATAGACGGCAAGTCACTGTGAGTCATATTTCCTCATTTGTCAGGTAAGATTTTGAAGGACCAACAAAAATTAGATAATGGGAATAAAAAAATTTTTAAGAGGTCTATCACAACTGCAACCTGGTAGAGCTTGGTTAGGCCCAATTCAGGTGTTAGTAACTAGCACCCTAGCAAAGTCAAGCTCACTGCCCTCTGAGCCACCCTGAGCAGCGCTTTCTGCTGTGGACCAAGGATGAAGCAGCGAGGACAGACGCAAGGGAGGAACTTTGGGGAGAAGGACCAAAGAGCTTCAAAGCCCTATCTTCGTCTTCAACCTCTGGAGTCCTTGTCTTGGAACTTGTCGCCTAGGACCTGAGGGGAAGCATGTATTACCCCCATTCTGTAGGAAGGAAAACTGAGGCTCAGAGACGCTCAGAAACTGCTCCGGATTCTGTTTCTATATAGAAATGGCAGAGCTGAGAGTCAAAGCCGGGCCTTGCTCTTTAAAACTGTACACCTTTGCTCAAAGGGTCACCGGTTCGATTCCCCAGTCAGGGCACATGCCTGGGTTGCAGGCCAGGTCCCCAGTACGGGGCACGCGAGAGGCAACCACACATTGGTGTTTCTCTCCCTCTCTGTCTCTCCCTGTCTAAAAAAATAAAATAAATAAAAAATCTAAAAAACAAAACTGTACACCTTCTACTAAGGATTCATCCTTCCCACAGCTTCTTTTCAAAGTAATAAGGAATAGTGTGTACAACAAGATGGGGAGACAGGGAGAGAGTTGAGGCAGCACCCAGTCAAGCCTCCACCCCATGTCCTTTTTCAGCTTGTAATCGGGTCCTGACAGTTTCCCCACCCACTGCTCAGCTGAGACCAAGGTTCCCTGGGCCTCGGGCCTCCTCAGCCTGGCTCTGGGAGAGGAGGCAGCCAGGCAGCCTCCACCCACCCTCAGGTGTTTGGCTCCACTCTGCAGAGATGACTCCAGGCCTGAGACCCATCCCCACTCCCCATTTCCCACCTTCCTGGGAGGAGATGGGTCCCTTCTCTGCTGCCCAGCACTGCACACCAGCCCCAAGGACCACATGTCCCCAGCCTGCCCCCATTCTCAGGGCACAAGCCAGCCCTGGACTCTGGGCAGGCTTACGTGAACACTCAGTTGTCAATCAGTGTGCTAACAGTAATTTCAGTGTCTCAGGCCACGGGTTTTTGTGCAAGTGATATATTCGAAGCTTGCTCTTTGGGAGAGACCTGTAAGGAAGTGAGAGAAGCAAACAGTGGCCCAGGGGAAGGAGCCGAGAAAGCCTGAGCTCTCAGGGAGCTCTGGAGTGTCAACTTCCAGACAGACCACTTCCTGCCTTGAGGGGAGGAGGCTGATCTGTGTGACCCTCCTCCTTCGGTCAGCCACCAGGGCAAGGGGGAAGGCATGACCTCCTAGGCAGGTGCCTCCCATCAGCGGAGGGCAAGTCAGGGGAAAAGAGCACAGCTGTGAGTGGTTATTCCTGGGCCTGGGGGCTGGTGCACAGACCACAAAGGGGATATGGCAGCCACCAACAGTTACTCTTATTTTGCAGGACAAGAAATGGAGACTCCAAGGCTCAAGCCGTTTGTCGAGAGTCTCACAGCAAATAAAAACATAGTATGCCTGGTTAAATTGGAATTTTAGATAAACATCAAATAAATTTTTAGTACAGGCATGTCCCAGCTAATATTTGGGACATGCTTATACTAAAAACTTATCTGGAATTCAAATCGAACTGGGTGCCCTGTACTTTATATCTGGCAACCCCAAAGCTCAGCAGAGGCCAGTTGGTGTGCATTTTGCATAAGGGCAGATATCAGGGGCAAACACATCATTTTCAATTGAAACGCACACTAATGCTTTCATGCCAGTGAGGGGGTGGAGGTGACTACTGGTTTGGTCCCGTACCAAGGATGTAACTGGGCACATTTCCACATTTGTGACACGAAACCCTTCGAATGCAGCACTTCCAAGTGTTCTCCCTGAAGCCGCAAAGCAATGAGGAGTGGGGGAGGCACCAGTCCACACAGGCAGGCAGCCTGGGTTTCCCTCTACCCTCACCACAGAGCTTTGACTAAATCCTGTTTCTCCCCCCACCCAATCAATCACTGCAGACGCCCACGCCCTGACGCTCTGTGCATATCAATCCAGCTCCTGCACAAAGGGAAGCCCAAGAGGCAGGCATCCCAATGGGCTTAGACCAATCACAAGGTTTTGTCACCTTATTCGAGGAGGCTGCCCTCCTTGCTAAGGTCCTCTCAAGAGCTGTCCATCACACATGATATGACAAATGGCTCCTGCAGCAAACCATTTCCAGGGCCCTCTCCCACTCGCACCAGGAGGCCTTTCAGCTCGCGCACCCTAGGGTAGTGAGGGCTGGGGCACGCTCCCCAGGCTCACCGAGGCGGCAGCAGTGCATCGGGCTATAATTAAATCAGACTGCGAACATATTGTTCACGGAGACCTTAGCAGAGCATGAGTCATGATGGTGAAGTGAATCACACTGCTGCAGAATTTCTATTTATATTTGCTTTATTTGGGGTCTTTATACTTGGGATCAGAATCTGGGGCCCTCTTTACCTGCATTTATTTTTTTTTTAATTTTCATTTTTATTTTAAATCATTTGCTTGCACTCACTTCCCTGTTTGGGGAAAGCTGCAAGCTGGGGCATGGCACAGGGCCCAGTGGGCAGCCGGAAAGGAAATCATCTCAGCAGCACCAAGGTGGATACCTCTGGACCACCAGGAAAGAAAAGGAGGGCAAATCAGGCAATTTGACTATTACTTCTAAAAAGTAAAGTTTGGTGAGAGGGGAGAAGTTGATGCTCCTGGTTAAAATGAAGTTTCCAGGTCCTTGTGCAGGTTTTAGTTAAGTCAGCCCCAAGGACGGACAGGAAACCACACAACTGCAGGCCTGAGGGCTCATAACCCTCTTCCCCGCACCAGCTGCATAACCTTGGGCAGCTGGCTTAAGCTCTCTGTGTATGTGAAATAGCCGTGATGATAATAGTATATACCTCCTATGGTGGTTGTGAAGATTAACGAGTTAAGACGCATGAAGTGATTAGAACAGCACTTAGCTCAGAGGAAATGCTAATGTGTGAACTTTTACCACCATCTTCCTCACCACCGCAGCCACCATCAGACCTTCAGTGACAGTGCTGAGCACTGAGGGAGCGGGGCCACACTCACTTTACAGACAGCCACAGGCAGGAGGCCGGCAGAGGCAGCTTCACAGGCTGTGGGAGCTGCCAAGAGCCCTTCCGGAATCCTGCCTTGTCATTTTTGTTACAGGTGAGAAAATGCAAGCCCCATTTCACGCATTTTTAGCAACTGAGTGGGAGCAGGGCCATCTTCTGTCTCCGCATCAGTGTTCTTTGATGTGTTCCCCCAGAGTCCTGCTGCACTGACATTCTGGGATAGGGGAGCAGTGTCACTTTGAGCCACACCAGGCTGTGTAGGCAGGGTCTCCACTACCACTACACGACCACCTTCATCACTCAGCATACACATTCAGGCAGCAGGGATTTCAACAATATCACCTCCTCTGGATCTTCACACCAATCCTCGGAGGTTACCAGGGCAGGGACCTGCCCCAAATGTGGATTTCCTGGAAGCTAGTTAGTGAGCTATTTAATCTTCTCAGGCCTAACATTTAAGTGGCCTCAGGGGTCTACAGCTTATTTCCAGCAGGAATATTTTTTATCACCCCATGTTCTCTATGCTTTCAAAGATTTTATCTGCCATGCTGACAAGTGATAAGTAGATTTGTTCTCCTGTAATTTATTAATTGGAGGCCAACATAATGGCCAAATGAAGTTTCTGTTCAGCAAGAGATGAATGGTATTCCCAAGCTGAGGAGCTGGGATTCCTTCCAAAAACAAAGAAATGTGACATTTTTGTTTGCCCAAGATGTCTTATCGGAGCTCCATGTACAGTATCTGGAGGGCTTTATAAAATGAGAACATCTCATGGACTTTCTGTTAAGGTGATGGCCCTCCCAGGGGGTTCAGGGACCCCAGGAGGAGAGCCATAGACTTTGAACAAGTACGCCAGTCTAAGCGATCCACCCCCAGCCCCTAGGATAATGGTTGGACAATAGCCCAAGGAAGTACCGTACGAAAAGAAGGGACATAATAGCTGCTGCTGGGAACAGGGTCTCAAACATATGCCCAAGACAGAGACTTTCCACTCTAATGATTCAGGACCCTCTTCTCTTGCTGACAGCCCCAAAGCCACAGGGGCCCTGAGAACACCATCTTCCTGGACCTCTCGGCGCAGCCCAAAGCTTTGCTCCTGCCCTAAGATGCTCAGAGCCCAAGGGTGTGCCTTTCTATTGGAAAGGACACATTCCTAGAAGGGCAGGAAGTCAAGAACCCTCCTAAGAAGCCTCTTGGAGAACACCAAACAGGCCTGCAGTTCTGTCCATATCAAGTACGTGGAGCCATGTGATACTAAGAAGCCACACTTTCCACCCAAATGCTCTGACTCACTAGAGAGCTTTACTGATGTGCCAAGACAGTGACAGACCCTGACCCTAAGCTGATCTGAGCCTGAGCCACATTTATTCATTTAGAAAATACGTGGCTTTGCTCTAAATCCCAGGTATTGTGGAAAAATCACTTGGCCCTGGCCGGGTAGCTTAGTTGGTTAGAGTGTCATCCTGATACGTCAAGGTTGTGGGTTCAATCCCCAGTCAGGGCTCATACAAGAATCAACCAATGAATGTATTGGAACAAATTGATGTTTCTCTCTCTCTCTCTCTCTCTCTCTCTCTCTCTCCTTTCCTCTTTCTAAATTTTTTTTAAAAATTAAAAATCAGTTGGATTAGAGTCAAAAGGACATTTGTTTGACTTTCAAGTCCATGACTTTATCTCTGCTACTTTGTTACTTAGAACTCTCATGTGAAAAATTAATACACACACACACACACACGCCTACAGTTACAGGTGTGTGTGTGTATATATATATATATATATATATATATATATATATATATACACACACACACACACACACCCCTGTAAGTTCAATTAAAAGTCTATTTAGCTATCATAAATATTACTAAGGGGAAAATGAAATAAATGGCAACTTAATTAAACTAGAAAACTGGAGAGTAAATAAAACAACAGTTTAATAAACACAGTAAAATGAGTAAAGTGAAATCAAGTCTATCAGTCAGTTCACCAAAGCTGATTAAACTGAATTCACCCAATAAAAGACAAAGACTGTCAGATAGCATTAAAGACTAAAATCCAGGTATATGATGCTTAGGAGAAAAACACATAAAATAAGGTGACAAAGACAGATTGAAAATGAAATGTCAACGAAAAGAAAGCAGGAATAGCAAAGGAAAGGAGAAAATTAGGGCTCAAAATATGATAAAAAGGATACTCCATATGATAAAAATGTACAATTAAGAACATATAATATTTATAAACTTATGTGCATTTAATAATATAGATGCCAAAATCATAAGGCAAAAAAACTACAGAAGTGCAAACAGAATGTAATAAAAATACAGTGTTACAGGGATGCTTCGATTTCAGAACTGGATATATCTAATAAGCAAAAAGTCAGTAGGAACATAGATGTGGTGACTCATACAAGTAATAATTTAGAGTGACAAATGCATAGAGAGTCTAACATTCTTCAAATGGAAAATATATTTTGTCTGTGTATCCATGAAACATTTACTGAGTTAAGTCGGGTGCATGGCCACAAAGAAAATTATTTTAGTTTTTATTTTTTTCAATTACAGTTTGCATTCAATGTTATTTTGTATTAGTTTCAGGTGTACAGCATAGTGGTTAGACAATCATCTACTTTACAAAGTGTCCCCCCTTATATTTCCAGTACCCACCTGGCACTGTACACAGTTATTACAGTATTACTCACTATATTCCCTATGCTGTACTTCACATCCCCAAGACTGTTTTGTAACTACCAATCTACTTCTTAATATTTTCACCTTTTAAAGAAAATCTTATTAGCCCTGACCCATGTGGCTCTGTTGGTTGGGCATCATCCCACAAAGCAAAAGGTCACCGGTTCAATCCCCAGTCAGGACACATGGCTCAGTTGCGGGTTTGGTCCCCAGTTGGGGTGTGTACAAGAAGCACTGATCAATGTTTCTTGCTTGTATTGATGTTTCTCTCCCTCTCTTTTTCCCTCCCTTCCCCTCTCACTAAAAATAAATAAATAAAATCTTTAAAAATCTTATTAAATCTTTAAGGAATAATGAAAAAATGAAATTTTAAAATATGATGTTTTAAATGTGGAAAGTAACCCCTTAGATTAAACCCTAGAAACCCCCTAGATAAAGAGGAAATTAAAGGGGCTATTACCGCCTAAAAACTAATTTAAAAGGGAACATGTCATACTAAAACTTCTAGGACCCAGGGAAAACAGGGCTTAAGGAAAATTCATAGCCTTAAATATCTTCATTATTTTTAAAATGTCTGAAAATGAAGGTCCTATACCAATCTTAAATTTAAAAAAGAAGAGCAAAATAAGCGTAAATCAGAAGAGAAAATAAACATAGGTAAAAGTCAAAAAAGAAAACAAACACCCCTTCCCCAAAATAGCTCAAAGAAAAAATAGAAAGGACAAACAATAGAGTCTCATGAGCCCTTTGTAGCGCAGATCACGGGAAAAGCAGGCAAGCAGGAGTTCCCAACAGAAGGAATAAGAAAGGTGACCTTCCCTAACCTGTGTGGCTCAGTTGGGTTCTGTCCCACAAAGCGAAAGATCACTGGTTCTATTCCCAGTCAGGAAACATGTCTGTGTTGTGGGTTTGGTCCCTAGTCAGGGTGTATACCACATCAATGTCTCTCTCTCTTTCTCTCTCTCTCCCTCCCTCCCTTCCCCTCTCTCTAAAAAATAAATAAATGAAAGGAAGGGAGGGAGGGAGATGAGAAGAGAGAAGAGAAGGGAAAAGAAAAGGAAGGGAGAGAGGGAGGGAGGGGGAGGGGGAGAGAGAGAAAGAGAGAGAGAGAGAAAGAGAGAGAGAAAGAGAAAGAGAAAGAGAAAGAGAAAGAGAAAGAGAAAGAGAAAGAGAAAGAGAAAAGCAACCTAAGCACAGATTTACTAGAAATGAAAAGAATCATATGAAACAGTCACAGGTAAATTTAAACAATTAAAAATAAACAGATAATTTCTTTGCAAAACTGAAGCCACCAAAATAGACCAACAACAGTCTACCATGAAAAAGGCACCAGGCCCACACGGTCCTACGGCTGGGTTTTAGCTAACCTTTAGTGAACAAATGAGTCCGATGTTCTTGTACCTGCTTTTCTCACACTGATATTGTACACAAATGATCTGCAGCTCTTGTCAAAATGCAGATTGGATTCAGCAGGTCTGGGATGGGGCCCGAGACTCAGCATTTCTAACCAGCTCTCAAGTGAGGCAGATGCTGTTGGTTCATGGACCCCCTTTGAGTAGCAAGGATTTGACAATTTCAGGCAGTAGGAAACAAAGATATAAAGTTCCCCAGTTCATTTTTACCAGCTATCACAACGTAACATAAATACCAAAATCAGACAAAGGTCATCCCAACAACAACACATTCCCAATCTCAATTTCATTTATAAACATAGATGCAAATCCTAAACTACATATTTACAAATAGATTCTGGCATGAAACAAAGGAATTAGAAAGTGTTTCAATATGAAGAAACCTAGCAATATGACTCTTTATATTGATAAACTGAGAAAACCATATAAGCATATTAATGGATTCTAAAAGCAGGCATTTCTAATAAAAACTAAGTAAAGTAGGAATAGATGGAAACTAAACAAAACTAAGGATATTTATCAAAACAACAAATATTATTTTAAATATCAAAACACTAAAAATAATTAAAATCAAGAAGGAGATGCCGTTTTAGGGCAGTAGTTCTCAACCCCAGACACTTCTCCAAGGAGGACATACAGATGGCCAATACACATGTGAGAACATGGTCAGCGTCACTAATTATCAGAGGAATGCAAATGAACCACAATGAGGTACCACCTCACACCTATGAGAATGGCCTTCCTCAACAAATCAACAAACAACAAGTGCTGGCAAGGATGTGGAGAAAAGGGAACCCTAGTACACTGTTGGTGGGAATGCAGACTGGTGTAGCCACTGTGGAAAACAGTATGGAAAAACAGTATTCCTCAAAAAACTAAAAATGGAAATGCCTTTTGATCCACCAATTCCACTCCTGGGAATTTATCCAAAGAAACCCGAAACACCAATTCAAAAGAGCATAAGCACTCCTATGTTCACTGCAGTGTTACTTACAATTGCCAAGATAGGGAAGCAGCCCCAGTGCCCATTAGTAGATGAGTGGATAAAACAACTATGGGACATTTACACAATGTCCCATACTACTCATCCATAAAAAAGAAAATTTTACCCTTTGCAACAGTGTGGATGGACCTGGAGAACATTATGCTTAGCGAAATAAGCCAGTCAGAGAAAGACAAATACCATATGATTCCACTCATATGTGGAATCTAATGAGCAAACTAAACAAACAGGGAAAATAGAGACAAACTCATAGCTAGAGAGAAGGCTGACAGCTAAGGGGTGGGGGCAGGGTAGTCGGTGAAGGGATCAAGCGAAAAGGAAAAAGGACTCATGGACGTGGACAGCAATGTGGTGAATGCAGGGGAAGGGGGTATAAGGTAGACAAATGGTAATGGAAAAATACAACGCAAAAATAGCAAAAACTGTAACAACTTCTGTATGGAAAAGATAACATGAACAAAGTCAATAGACAATAGATGTAGATTAAAATTTTTAACACAAATGATAGAGGATTAATTTGTATACTACACAAAAATTCCTTCCAAATTGATACAGAAAAGATGAATAGCCGCAAATAAAAAATGAGAAAAAAAAAAAAATCAATGCACAATCCACAGAAGAGTTAGTCCAGACACATGAAAAGATGCTCAAATCCTGTTGCAGGCAGCACATAAATTAAAATTAAATTACTTATGAGGTATCATTTCATACTCATCGGATTCACGAACGTAAAAGTAATGCTGGTAGAAATGAGGGAAAAGGGACTTTTCATAAGTTGCTGATGGAAATGGCATTGCCAAAGATTTTTTTGGAAGACAACAGAGCAACAGCTCTTAATTTTAAAAGACAGTTAACTATATGAACCAGCGATTTGACTTCTGGCTGTCTATCCCATTAATAGAAATGGATTAGTGCCCGTATATAGGGACATATGTTCAATATTTATTGCTTTACCTTAATGGTCAAGAGCTGGAAACAAAGTAAACATCTATTAAAAGCAGTCTGGCTCATAAAGAATGGTCCACTACAGCACTGAATTATTATATCACCATTAAAAATGAATTAATAAACAAAAATGTTCATGGCAGCACTGCCCATAATAATCCTAATGCCTATCAGTAGTAGAATGGATAAATAAATTCTGGTATATCCACACAATAGGATATTATACAGTAACCAGAATGAACAAACTACAACTACTATGAATGTCACATGTATAATGTTATACAAAAAAAAGTATGTAATGAACAGTTCCATTTATATAAAGCACAAAACAGGCTAAAAAAAATCTATGCTGTTAAAGTCAAGATGATGGTTACCCTTGACTGGGGGTGGAGGGGGAGGGGCAAGGGGAAGTACATGGCAGGAGGCATGATAGGGATGCTGGGACTCTGGGAATGTTCTGTTTCTTGTTCTGGGTGGTGGTTACATGGTTGTATTCACTGTGGAAATTCACCTAGAAGTACACTCATGATTTGTGCATTCAAAAAAGAAAAAGAATTAGAGCCATTACAGCTTGCAGGGATTTTGACAAGTTATTATTGGTTTAGAAAAGTAGAAGGCAGAAAATTACGTATAATATAATTGCATTTTTATACAGAATACAATAAATCCACCCTGATTAGGCATTACTGGGTATGTAAATATATGCACATATGAGGATATGCATAAGTCTATATAGGTTTATATGGGACAGATAAAAAGATGGAAGACCGTATAGCAGGTTAACATGGCTTCCCTGGGCAAGGGAGAAGGAATGATGAGGGTCATACTTGTGTTGGAGGAGGAAAGGAAGAAGGAAAAAAAAGTGCCCCTGTTAAAAAACAATGTATAATATGATCCCATTTACGTAAAAAAAAATCAAAGAGAAAAATTATTTACAAAGTTCTTCTACCAAAGTTTAAAAATTGAAACTGAAACCTGGGCAATGACATATGTTGCATAATTCAAGAACAATGGCATATTATGAACGTTCGATAATTGTCCAGATAAAGATATGAAGCCTCAAGATTATTAATATATAGCAGTGGATACAAAAAGTATATTTATCAACTTCCAGAAATTTAGTGGACTTAGACAACCTGAAAATTCTTTTACTATAATCACCTAGAAGTACAGGGTAAAATGTTACATAATTATTTTAAATGTACAGCTAGGCTCACAAATAATAAAAGCAAATCCCCAGGTGCCAGGGACAAAGAGGGAAGTGACAAAACAGAGGGGTGAGTGCTTGAGCTAATGTGGGCAGGCGTGGTGGTATTTGTCTCCAGAACCTAAGGGTCTGGTGTTAATTCCCACACAGCTTTGGGCTTTGGGAGGTAAGGGAATTGGAACTGAGAACTTTGCATAAAGCCAAGACCCTCAAAGGACTATTCAATTTATGAAAAGATTTAAAAACAAGGGAGACCACAGGACACAGGGCTTTGGGTGGGAAAAAAAGAAAAGCTCTCTGAGAATACTAAACCACAGGACCACAATTCTCATTGCTTTTACTCTACCCACATAGTTCAGAAAGTCCAGACTAAAAAATAATGAAAGAATTATTCCTCGAGCAGTGACACCCCTGGGGTACAAGGTAAAAGCAAACAAAAACTTCTCTGAAGAGATGCTCCCACATCCCAAATATCATGGGATTTTCACAGAAAACAATGCAACTTCTGTTATTGATGAGTTCACAATAAAAAGTGACAAAGTCCAAGAATGAACAGTCCAGCCCGATCAAGAGTCTGCACATATGACAAACATATAATTATACCCCCACAAACTTCAAATACAGAGAGACAACCAGAATCAAATTATAAAAGAAACACATTTAAAATGACTGAAGACTAGAAGGAAAACAATCAAATCATTAGAATTAAACCCTATGGGAAAAAAAAAAAAAGCAAGCAGAATTTTAAAAATTAGAATAAAAAAACCCATAATGTATGTTTGAATGAATCTTTTTTAAAAATTACAAGAATGATGAGAAGTTCTTTACGAAAAGACATTAGCGAAGACTAAAATAATTGGAAAAATACACCTTATTAATGGATAGGAAAACTCAACATAGCAGTGATGGCAATTCTGCCCAGATTAATCTATAAATTAATACAGTTTCCATAGAAACCAGCAGGGGACTTCACGGTATTGACAAGTTGATCCTAAATTGGGTACAGGGGACTAAAAGATCAAAGAAATTTTGAAGGTGAATAAAGGTGGGGAAGGAGAAGTCATAATACCAGATATCAAGACTGTCATAAGCTACCGTGTTTAATACATTAGGTACTTGCGAGATGATAGACCAAAGAGACCATTGGATCATAAAAGTCTAGAAAGAGAGCTTACTATATGACAGAGGTGGCATTTCAAATTAGTGGCAAAGAATGAACGACTGTACATCACACCCCAAAACTTCCAGTGGATGGAAGAGCTAAATGCTCTTGAAAAGCAAAATTTTAAAAACCTTTTGGGGAACATAGTCAATTCTCATTACTTGTAATAGTTATGTTCTATATAATCACTGAATTTAGAAATTGTTCTAGGGAAAATACAGGGTTTGGTCCCTGTGAACCTCTGGTCACAACATTTCTGTCAATCGATCAATGACATCACCTTGTTTTATGTGTGCTTCTGTTGAAAAACACCTCCTTTAATATATATTGTTGATTTATTAACACTGAAATCATGGCCAGCAACACTGTAACTCATGCCTGAATGAAGTTTATCTAATACATGTTATTTACTCTGTAAGACACTTTACCACTTTCTTGTACTTAGGAAAACTAGACAGCACTTCAGCACTACATTTGGGGGTCATTTTAAACAACAAAATCATCCACGAAAGCACAAACATACAAAAAAAAAGTGGCATTAAACAGACTGCAAAGACACTTGTTTATAGTATAAGAGCTAGAACAAGAATGCAGACCGTTGCTTTGTTTGACCTCAGCTGAGAACATATGTGACTCAAAATGTTCACTACTTTGTACATGGCCACCATAAATATTTATTTTAGGTTACAAATAAATTTTAGTGAGTACGTGAATCTGCAAATACAAAATCAGTGAATAATAAGGATCAACTGTATCTTTATATTTCCATGGTTGGAAAGGATATTTTTGTTTTTTGATGAGACGCAAAGAGCATGAATTATAAACAAAAAGACTGACAAACTGGATAAACTGAAATGTAAAACTTCTGCTTGAAAATATATCTCAGAAAGAACGCAAAAAATCAAGTTACAGTCTGGGAGGAGATATCTGCTTCTCAAATAAAGAACAGTGGATTAGCATGAAGAAGCGCTTTAAACCCTGGCTGGTGTGGCTCAGTGGACTGAGCGCTGGACTGTGAAGCAAAGGGTCGCTGGTTCGATTCCCAGTCAGGGCACATGCCTGGGTTGCGAGCCAGGTCCCCAGGACAGGGCGCATGAGAGGCAACCACACATTGATATTTCTCTCCCTCTCTTTCTCCTTCCCTTCCCCTCTCTCTAAAAATAAATAAATAAAATCTTTTTTTTAAAGTGCTTTAAGTTCCTAGAAATCATTAAGAAAAAGAGAAATAGCTACAGAATTATAATAAGCAAAGGATAAGAACACGATTTTCTTAGAACTGACTAACAAACTAATTAGATGAGCAATCTTGTTTGTAATAAAGAAATATAAATTAAAAATGAGCTATTTCACAACTCTATACACACGGAGAGGTAGGTAGGTAAAAGTAGGTTTAGAGTTGTTCATATGGAAAATAATACAATAATACAAGATTAAACTGTGTTTTGCATACTCACAACTGTAAACCTCCTTTTGCCCACTCCTGTGGGTATGCTTTGTAAAACTGAATTGTGGTTAAGCACAACTAATGTCAGGAAGAAATTTTACAACATTAAATGACAATCTTCAGTAAAATCTAAGTACATTTTTAGGTAAAATTTCCAACAAAGGCATATAATTAATTCCAGAGATTAGAAGCCCAAGGGAGAAAATAAGAGTTCCAGGAAGAACCTGAGAATCAACAACCAAATGATGTTTGGGAAGCAACAACAAAAGACTCATCCAGTACTGCTGGAGACTGAACATTTCTTAAAAGCACTCCCTGGGGATTATCGGTGCATTTTCATGAGAGATAATGGGGCAACTCTGCACACCAGGTTGTACGCATGCAGAGCACTCATCTTTAAGATCTCGTTCTTCTGGAACCACTCTCAGCGCCAAATTCTGCATCAATCAGGGTTCAACCAGAGGCCAAAGCCATAGGAGATATACATATATAAGCGGTAGGAGATATGACTTATGCAAGTGGAGAAGCTGGCTAAGCAGGCTCTGTAAGGCTGTAGACACCATACCTAATGCTGGACCTTGAAGCCCACAGGGCAAGCAATCAGGAGGGAAGATCATAAGCAGGCTCAAACCCACAGGCAACCAGCTGTCGGACTGAAGCTGGAGTCCATTCTTACAGCCTCTGGCCTTGGTGACACGGTCATCCTGCAGAAGCCAGGGCTCTTCGTCACAGGGCTAAATACACACGCCTGGCCCAGGAGCCGGAGAAGCTGACAGGCTCCAGGGCAACGCAGAGCAACTGCAGGCCTAGCTGGGCTTCACACACAGCAGCGGCTCAGTAACAGCGTGTGGGAGCTGCACAATGGCTGGCTTCCCTTTGTCTTCCAAATCTCTCAAGAATATCCCTCGTCGCCTACCTTAACCAGAAACATACAAGAAAGGAAATTCTGAGAAAGGTAGTCATCACATTCATTGTTTAATGGTTATATGTCTGTTCAGACCCTCCTTTTGTTCTTGAGTCAGCTTTAGTAAATTATATTTTCCTCTAGGAAATCGTCTATTCTCCTATTTTAAAAAAATATTTGGATAAAGTTATTTATGGTATTCTTGTGAAGTATTTTTAGTAATTTCTGCTAGAGCTAGTTATATCCTTTTTGCTCATTAATATGGCTATATTCTTATACTGTTTCTAGTTTAATTGCGTTATAATCAGATAATATACTATCTTTGTTCTTGACTGCTTGGTAGTTTGAGATGTTTTTGTGGTCTAATATAGCAATTTTCAACAGGTGTGCCTCAAGAATTTTTAAAACATGCACTACCTGACTATTTAGTCAGGGGCACTGACTTCTTTTCCTTTAGACTGTCAAATAAAAATATGCCAAGAGCCAACACAAAAATAACCTTCTGGTATGAATGAATCAAAATTATACCTATGTTTTTGGTCAAATTAGCAAAAAATGTATTTTTTGGTGTGTCACAGAATTTTAGTAACAGTATATATGCGTCTTGACATGAAAAAGGTTTAAAATTGCTGGTCTAATACATGATCAATTTTTATCAATGTTCCATGTGTGCTTGCAAATAATGTGCATTCTCTAAAATTGATTGTAGAGTATATACATATAGACACACACATGGTCAGGAGGATTGTGTTGTCCAATTTCTATACACTAATTTTTTATTTATATGATCAATTACTGACAGGTATATTCAAAATCTTCTACTTATTTCTTGTAGTACTTATGTCAATTATAGCATTATAAATTTTAAAGCTCTGTTATTAGATGCATGTTTTTATAATTACTATATCTTCCTGGTGAATCATTCCTTTTAGCATTCAGTAATGACCTTTTTTTATCCATAATGATATTCTTTGCCTTAAAGTCTATCCTGTCCAATGTTAATATTGCAATGACTTTAATTATGCTCTTTTTTCCCTGCCCCATAGGGGTTTCTTTTTCTTTCCTATCAGCTTAGTTATGCATTTAAAAAGATATTTGTTATATTTTATCCATTATTTTGGTGTATACAGCAGGCAGCATTGCAGGATATCTACCCTGACAGATTGATAGATCTTGAAGTTCTCAAACTTAGCGAAAAATTAAAATATACTTCCCTTTATACAGAAATTGCTTATTGTTTGATATGCAATCAGAATAGAAGAATAAATTGCACAGTGTATGCATAACTAAGGCCCCATCTTGCCAATATTAATTGCAGGGCCCAATCCGAAAGTATTCACTTTGTATCTCCAATAGACAAGAAAACAACATGCTTTTTCAAATAATACACTCACATAGCTTGCCCCAAGAATCTGATATGGCCCCCATCCCTGAAGGGTGGTTCCCCATGATTGAGAATTACTGGTTTATGGTATCACCAGAAGTACAGTTGAAGGCTGGAAATAGTTTATTACATTAATGGTTCAGTATCCCTCCTCCTATTCCTTGGCCACTCACAGACAGTGTAGTGTTTTCTGTGTTCTTTGGGTTTCTTTCAGTATGGTTCGAAACTGCTCTGGTCTCTTGGTTAGCAGACATCAAAGAGACCAACACCAGGCTCAAACCCATTTTCTATCTAGAAATGTGTGAGTCCTACCATGGAGCTGACATTTAAGCTACTCTTAACTGTAACAGCTTACTAGAAACTTCCAATACCCACATTATACATCTGCTCACGGTGGAAATTGGGGTCTACTTCTTTCTACTACTGGTTCTGCAAAAGACTGTATCAGTGACCATTTTCATAAGGAGGGAAAGCCCTATTTCTTGTTAAACAGTCTTGGTCTGTGCTTTGTTCAAGTTGTCAAATTTGTGCACTACATAGAAAGCCTTAAAAAACTCATTAAAGTCGATGCTTCCATCTTTGTTCAAGTCCATTCTTTTAGCAAGCTCATCAACTTGGGAATCATCAACATGGATGTTATAGTGAATACTAAAAAGTTTCCACATGGCATGAAATTCTTCCATGGAGATCAGACCTAAAAGAATACAGGAAAATGCTGTGAGTGTTCATGTGGAAGCCATATTGACTGAACAGTCCCAATTAGAAGCTCACTAACATGCTTGACCATCAAGACACTGAAGGAAATGAAAAAGAGAATAAATATAAGAAACAGTATGTCACTTTAAACTGCTAAGTGAGTGTAAGATTATTCTAAAGCAGGCATGAGTAAAGAGTGAAGGAATGGAGGGAGATCATGAGCTGTGGGGACTATATGTGGCATAGAAAGTATAAGATCTAAAATCTAAGGGAGGGGGACATGGAAGGAGAGCAGAGAGGAGAGCAACATCAAAGTATAGGGAAAAGATACCCTGGACTCAGTAAGAGCATTGCAAACAACGGATCTGCCATTTTTTATAGACAATAATTTACTTCTCTGTTCTGATTATTAATTTTTTGGGTGTTCAATGATCTCTGCAGTTAAAGATTATCCAATGATTTTTTTAAAGTGTGAAAATATGGATGGTAGGCATACAATCAATATATTAATGATGTATCATAGAATTGTACAGTTTAAACCTGTATAATTTTATTAACCAATGTCACCCCAATAAATTTAAGTGAAAAATAAATAAATAAAGTATATCTGCAAGCAAAAGAAAAAAAATTAAAAATAAGTAATTGTGCATCAAAGCTGAGCAGAAAATGAGTTTTCACAGCCCTCAGTCCCCAAAACAGAATCAGAACTCTAGAAAAGATTTTTATTACCAGGAGTCACTATGATGTTTATGAGACTGATGCACTGCCTGCTGTGCTGAGAGGGCAACTTTAAATGAACAGCGAATTACCTTTTCATCTGTGTTGATGACTTATAAAAGGAGCTATTTTTGTCTAATGGATACATAGGCCTATATAGAACTGTATAGTCTCAAATATAGTTAGTGGCCAAGTAAAATAACAACAATATTAAAGATGAGGTCTAGAAAGCAAGAGATGAAAACACGGTTCTGGTTTCAGAGAAATAGACAAACCTTTGCTTTCTACTGCTACTAAATGAATCAAAGTTCATTTACCTGAGTGATCAGAGTCAATGACATTAAAGATGATTTGCAGGTCAGTTCGGTATCTGTACAGAGTTTCAATTAAAGCTGACTGAACCTAAAATAAAAATTTTCTAAGTGTTAAAACATAAAATTAATAACATAGATCAATTTAGTAAACATAACAAGCACAAATCATCATCATCAATTCAAATTAGGTGATTTGCATAGCCACTTGAGAAAGCAGGCCTTCCGAGGAGGCCCAACCCTCTTTAATCAGAGAGACTATGCTCTTATGTTTGGAGGTGTCTGCAGTATATGCTCCTCAGGGGACAGGGCCAAAGAGAATCAGGAATCAGCACATAACAACAGCCAACATTTACTGAGAACACCTTGTGTGCCAGGCTCTGCACTGAGAGATTTTCTGTGGGTTGTTTCATTCAGTCCTCAACACAGCCCCAAGGAACAGAACTATTATTATGTCCATTTTACAGATTAATGAACAGAGAGGTAAAGTAAGTTTCCCAAGGTTCATATAGCTGGTAAGTAGGATCTGAACCTCGGCTGCCTGAAGCCAGGGTCTGTGAGCTCAGTCACATGGTAAACTGCCCCTTAAGGGAAGCCTGAAGCCTCCTTCCTGTGGATATTTGAGGTTCCCACCTGCACTTTTACTTCCCTTCTCTGCTCTTTACTTCTCTCCGCTGCAAACAATCAGCCCACTCCTAGTTCCCATCAGCTCACTTTCAGCCCAATGTTATAACTAATTGCCGATAAGTTGTTAACTAACAATTACTGGGGGGAGGGGCTGACAACTCTTCCTGGGGTATTTCTACTTTAATAAAGGAGTCTAAACTTTAAAGTCCTTACGGTGTAAGGTGTCATGTCAGTAAGTCTATGCACTCACAGTTTAAGAGGGAATATGCTGAGTATTTTAAACAGTGTGTTATATGAAACAATGGATGTCACATCTGCACTTCTGCTGGACAGCACTTAAGAATCACACATTTGACATGGATTTGCTTGCAGAAGCTTTTTCCTCCTTTTGCCTATCCTGAGATGCACATCTTTCCTGAACAGACCACAATGTTGCAGGGTGATCCCCCTTAGGACTTTCCAAAGGCTGCCACTCCCATCTATTAGATGATTCCACTCCCAACTTTTCAAAGGACTAAATTACTCTTACAGGTTGCCCAAAGGGTGTTTCCTTTTGGCCAGGTTTTCCTGGGAGCTGTATTTCACTTGCCTCTTTCACAGGTTTTTGAATGTGCACATCATTGAAGCAGGACATGTAGTCAACATTCCCTTCTTGGTCTCTGATAACCAGACGTGGACTCAGGCATATCCATGGTAAGTTCAGTTTCAAAACGGCCTCCATAGATAAAGCCCATTGGCTCATAGAAATTTTTCCTAACAACAGAAATAAAAAAGAAAAGAAGAAGGCCTATTAATTGGTAGATAATTTGATAAATAAATTCAACCTCCTCAGTGGGGCCAGTGGGCAGTCTGGGGTTTCCAAGGCCTGGGTGCCTCCTGCTCCCCTTTACAATTTGTCCTACACCACGACAAACTGTAAGGCACCTACACCTGGTGCCCGCACCAGGGGTCCAAGGGAGAAACAACTACAAAAAGTCTTCAGTGTTCCACAGCCCTTTCCCTTACTGTTGGGTGTTAGGTTTGTTTTCCTTTTCCTGATTAACACAAAGTAAAGTATGTTTATAAGATTTGAAAATGCAAAAGGATATAAAGAAAAAATGATATGAAAGATAAAATGTTACTTTTATTTTTAACATTTTGGTATATCATTCACTTTTCATTTTCCCAGGTATTATCATTTTATTCCCTAATATTATATGTAGTTTTTCAAAGTATAAACCTTTATTTTTTCCCGATTATTAAAGATATGCTCATGTGAAAATGATTTTGAACAGAAAACAAATAAAACAATATTCACAATTTATGTTCAATATGTACAAACAGTGTTGCTAGGAGCATTTCCATACATTCCCCTTTGGTGCATTGAACCCATAGCTCAATTTGGGGAGAATTTATATCTTGACACCATACGCCCTTGAACATACTAATATCTACCCATTTATTTCAATTCATTTTCATTACTAGTATTTTATAAATCTCATACATCACTCATTTGGTTTCTTCCTTAGTACCTGATTATCTATTATGAATGCTATCTTTTAAGGTTTTCACTATCTAAAAGTTCACTGCTAGCTATACTAATTATCAATTTATTCCCACTCAGCTCTGAATTGACCCTTCTTCACCTGGTTTTGTGATATTGGAGCTGAACCCTGTAAATGTTTCTTTTTTGGCAGCTGGTATAATGTTAGGTTTTGTCAGCAGAGGGTACAGCAAAAATATTCTAAGACACAGCAGAAGAAATAGTTCTGGTATGCTCTGCTTCTTGTTTCTACAGCATAGTATGGTTCCCAGAGGTGTGTGGGAAATGCAGTGGAACACACTCACTATTGAATTTCACTGACACCACCGTGGGTGCCTCCCTTGCCAGCAGTCCATGGCAGACACAGTGGTGCATAGCCCCAAGAGAATTTTGCTGGCACCACAGTGGATGGCTTCATCCTCTCCAGTCCTGGCCCTCTAGTTGCAGACTATCTTTGACCTGAGACACTTCGGCAAACTACTATAGTCACACCCTCTTCAGTGAGGTCTGAATGTTAGCCTTGGTTGGGAGTAGGGAACTCTTCTAAGTTTATTCCTTCTTTGGGTAACCCCTCTCAGCCTTAGAGACAGTAGCTGTTCCCTACACTTCCTATTCTTATATTCTTTAGAGTTCTATTTTATCCCTTTTAGCAATTAATCACTTTTTACTAATTAGTAATTATTTATACTAAGTTTCACTGTTCAAATTATTGATGGGGTTACTATCTCCTGAATAGGTTCTGACTGATACATAGTGACACTTTATTTCTTCCTTTCTGACTCTTATGGTTTAATTTAACTTGCCTTATTGCACTGGCTAACATCCCTAGCAAAATATAGAACAGACTCTTGAGAGTGGGTATCTATATTACTTTCCTATTGCTGTTAAAAGAAATTACCACAGACTTGGTGGCTTAAAATAGTACAAATCAGCCCTGGCTAGTGTGGCTCAGTAGATTGAGCACCGGCCTGTGAACCAAAGAGTCGCCGGTTCGATTCCCAGTCAGAGCATATGCCTGGGTTGTGGTCCAGGTCCCCAGTGGGGGGCTTGTGAGAGGCAACCACACAGTGATATTTCTATCCCTCTCTTTCTCTCTCCCTTCCCCTCTGTCTAAAAATAAATAGATAAATTTTTTTTTTTAAATACAAATTTATATCTTAGATTTCTGGAGGTTGGAGGTCCAGAATCAATTTCATGGAGAGAAGAGATGCAGCCTAGAGATTTATCATACTTACTGTGAGGCTGATAACTGAACTACAATTCTGTATGCTCTAGAATCTAGTCATTTCTTCATAGGCAGGCCTTTCAGGGTGCCTAATATGACATATTACCAGAATAGAAGTCAAATTCAGGGTTGTTTTTGTTTTTTTAAGTTGAAAGAAGCTTACTCAAAAGGAGAAATATGCCTTTTTCCAAGCATATAATGGATTATATTTTAGTTTTAGCTCTCTCATCCCTCACTAGTAAAAATAGAGAAATGAAATCTTAAGAAAGCAAAAAAAAAAAAAAGAAAGAAAGAAAAAGAAAATTGCTTTGGATGTAACCTGCTATGTCAAGAAATGATAAGCATTACATAATTTTATTACCCGTTTTATTGTGATCTTGAAGCTGGAAAATACTAATGAGGTCAGTTTTTCGTGCAATCACTCTCTCTTTTAATATCTTCATGGCACTACTTTCCATGGTGAGCACCCTATGTCAAGAAAACAATTATTAGGTGGAAATTACATATATCATCCTGTTCTGTTTCATTTTAATGTGTTATGTTACCACTCATTAGTTTCTACTTTAAATGAATTGCCTAACTTCATACATACCATGTTACTAGGTGGTGAATGTGTGTATATATATCTATGTGCATGCATGTTTTGTGAAATTTTAAAAGGATTACCACTGGTGTTTTCTTTTTTATTTCAAAGAGTCACATGAACAATTAATGTCTGAGAATATCCAAGATAATTTTGAAAAAAGAAAATAAAGAGGGACTTGCTATAGCAGATATTGAAATATACCATACAGTTACTGAAACAAAACAGCAGGTATTGCAACAAAAGAGGATGGATACATAAACAGAAGATAACAGAAGTTTCACAAATATAGTGAACTATATATGGGTGTGTACAACAAAGGAGGTATGTATGACAAAGGAGGTATGACAATTTGGTAGAAAGGACAATTGAAAAAAAATGGTGCTAGCATAGTTAACTGACTGAAAGCTAAACTTCTACCCCAGATCATTTACAAAAATAAATTCAAAATAAAGGAGGAACAGAGACAAAGTAGTCATGAGTCACATATCCTCCCTATAAAAGCAAAATGGCAGATATAAATCCAATGATATTGATAATCACACCATATGTGAAAGGATTAAATTTAAAAAAGCACATTATAAGAATGAATTTAAAAATGACAAGATTCAACTATATGTTGTCTACAGGACACACACTTTACTTTCAAAGATACAAAGAATTTGGGAAAAAGGGAGCAAAGATACAACATGCAAAAACACTTATAGAGAGGTAGAGTGGCTATACTAATAGTAGAGAGAAGAGATTTTAAGACAAAAGCTGTTATTAGAGATAAAGAGGAATATTTTATAATAAAAGAGTCATTCAGTCAAGAAGATAAAACAATTATAAACATATATGAACCTAACAACAGAGCCCAAAGCTACATGAAGCAAACACTGACAGAATTGAAGGGCGAAATAGACAATTCAGCAATAATAGTTCAGGGCACCAATACTCTACTTTCTTTTTTTAAAATTGCTTTTATTTTTTTAATTTTATTGATTAAAGGGAGAGAGAGAGACAGACAGACAGACATTGGTTTGCTGTTCCACTTATTTATGCATTCAGTGCTTGATTCTTGCACATGCCCTGACCGGCGATCTAATCCACAACCTTGGCATATGGGGATGATGCTCTAACCAATTGAGCTACCTGGCCAGGGCAACATTCTACTTTCAATACTGGATAGAACAACTAGGCAGAAAATCAAAAAGGATATAAAAGATATGAACAACACTTATAAACCAACTTGATCTAACAGATATATGTTATAAATATATATATAAAATATATATAATACATATATAAAATATATGTAAATATGTGAACACTCCATCCAACAACAGGAAGAGTATACATTCTGCTAAAGCACATACAGAACATTTTCCACAACAGACCTTATATTAACCCATACCATAAGCCTCAATAGATTTTAAATGATTAAAATCATACAAAGTATCTTTTTAGGGTACAAAAAATTAGAGATTAATAACAAAGAAATCGGGAAAATGTCAGAAATATGAGGAAATTAAACCACACAATCCTAAATAACCAATGGGGCAAGGAAAAAAAATCACAAGAGAACCTAGAAAATACTTCAATATAAATAAAAATTAAAACATAATGTCAAAATATGAGATGCCACTAAAGCAGTGCTTAGAGGAAAATTTATAGCTATAAAAGCATATTAAAAAAGATCTCAAATTAATTATATAATGTCCACCTTCAAAAACTAAAACCTAAAGCAAGCGGAAGGATGCAAATAAAGAACAAAGGAGAAATAAATGAAATAGAGAACAGAAAAACAATAGAGAAAATCAACAACATAAAAAATTGGTTATTTGAAAAGATCAATAAAATTGACAAACCTTTAGCTAGAGTGGCTAAAAAAAAAAAAGAAGACTCAAATTTCTAAAATCAAGAATGAAAGGGAGATCACTGCAACTGAAAAAGAATTATAAGGAAATATTATGAACAATTATATACCAACAAATTAAATAAACTAGATAAAATGGACAAATTACTATAAAGACAAACTACCAAAACTAAGAAGAAATTTTTTAAAAAACTGAACATATCTGGAACAAGTAAAAAGAATGACTAAGCAACCATACAACTTCTCACAAAAAAGAAAACAAAAAACTCAGGACCAGCTGCCTTCACTGGTGAATTCTATCAAAAATTTTAAAAAATAATTAATACCAATCATTCATAAACTTTTCCAAAAAATAGAAAAGGTGGGACTACTACCCACCTTACTGTATGACATAGCCAGCATTACCCTCATAGCAAAACCAGAAAAAGGTCACAAGAAAACTACAGACTAAATATCTCTTATAAATATAGAATGAAAATCCTCAATAAAACACTAGCAAACTGCATTTAGTAACATGTAAAAAGGATTACACACCATGAACAAATGGGATTTATCCCAAGAATGCAAAGTTTAACATCTGAAATTAATCAGTGTAATACACCATATTAACAGAATAAAAGACAAAAATCACATGATCATCTTGATAGCTGCAAAAAACATATTTGACAAAAATCCAATACTTTTTCATGATAAAAACATTCAACAAGCTAGGCATAGAAGGGAACTTCCTCAACCTGATAAGGGGCATCTACAGAAGACACACAGCTAATATACTTAATGGTGAAAGACTGAATGGTGTCCCTCTGAAGATCAGGAACAAGACAAAGATATCTGCTCTCAGCATTTCTACTCAACATTGGTCTGGAGGTTCTAGACAGTGCAATTAAGCAAGAAAAGATAAATAAAGGCATCTAGATTGGAAAGGAAGCGGTAAAACTATCTTCATTCACAGATAATATGATCTTGTATATAGAAAATCCCAAGGAATCCACTAAAAACTATCAGAACTAATGAAGAAGTTTATCAAGATTGCACAATACACAAAAATAAATTTTATTTCTATAGACCAAAAATGAATGATCTAGAAATGTAATTAAGAAAACAACTCCACTTACTATTGCACCAAAGAAAATGAAATACTTAGAAATGAATTTAAGAAAAAATATCTAAGGCTTGTACACTGAAAAGTACAAAATATTGTTCAAGGAAATGAAAAAAGACCCAAATAAATAGAACAATATGAACTGGAAGATTTAATACTGTTAGGCCACCAAATTGATCTAGAGATTCAAAATAATCCCTATCAAAATCCCAGCTGGCATTTTCTGTGGAAGGTGACAAGCTGATTCTAAAATTCATATGAAATGCTGGAGACTCAGAATAATCAAAACTATCTCAAAAAGGAACCAAGTTTGACTCACATTTTTCCCAGTTTCAAAACTTACCACAAAGCTATAGTAATCAGGACAGAGATATAGATCAATGGAACACAATTTAAAGTCCAGAAATAAACCTGTAACTTTATGGCCAATTTATTTTTGACAAGTCTGCCAAGACAATGAAATGGGGAAGGAGAGTCTTCCTAGTTGATGGTGATGGGACAAATGAATGTCCACAAGTAAAAGAATGAAGCTGGACTCCTATCTCACACCATACACAAAAATTAACTCAATGGATCAGACACTCAATTGTAAAAGCTTACTGAATAAAATTCTTAGAAGAAAACATAGGGATATGCTTGGAGTTACACAATGGCTTCTTATATTCAACATCAAAAACACAAGCAAAAAAGAAAAAGAAATAGATATATTGGATTTCACAAATATTAAAAACTTCTGTACTACAAATAATACCATCAACAAAGGAAAAATACAGCCCACAGAATGGGAGAGGCTATTTACAAGTCATATATCTAGTAAGTGGCATGTATATAGGATACATAAAGAACCCTTAAAATGAAGTAATATAAAATGGGCAAATAATATATATAGGAAATTTTAAAAAAGAGAAAATGCAATTTCCAAAAACATAAGATGGGTAAACTCAGCTGTCTAAAACATCCTAATTAAAACACTGAGATTTACCATTTTTATCTATCAGCTTGGCAAAAATTAGGAATAGTGTAATAATATCTGAAACTAATGAGGATATGAAGAAAATGGTATGTTGTTTTCCAGATTGTCACAATTCTTAGAGTATCTAGCAAAATTTTAAACATATAAATCCATAAATCTCATATTTTGAAATCTTACATAGAAGCAGCACTAAAACTTATGTATATATGTATATACACAGAGAGAAATGTTTGTTAGAGTATTGTTTTTAAGTGCAAAACCCTGGAACCAATCTGGATGGTCATAAATTGAGTAAGATTTGGTCACTTCATAATTATTATGGCATACATACACTACAGAATATTATATATCTATTAAAAATAATGAATTAGGCCCAGGCTGGAGTGGCTCGGTTTGTTGGAGCGTCATCCCATAAACCGAAGGATCACAGGTTCGATTCCCAATCCAGGCACATGTCTAGGTTTCAGGTTCAGTCCCCAGCTGGGATACATATGAGGGGCAACCAATCACTGTTTCTCTCTCACATCGATGTTTCTCTCACACCCTTTCCCACTCTCCAAAATCAAAATGCATGTCCTTGGGTGAGAATTTTTTAAAAAAGAATGAATTAGGTCTATATATACTAAGTTGGAGTGATGTTCATGATAGAATCTTTAGGAGAAAAGTCACTTGCAGAATAAAGTGTGCGGTGTGGCTCTGTCTTCGTAAAAAAAAAAATGCATGTATGGTTTTTACTGACTTTATCCTATCACTGGAATATGCATTTAATGAGGGAAAGGACTTTTGCCTATTTTGGTTATTACTGTATCACCTGTGCCTAAAACAGTGTCAGATACATAGTAAATGCTCAACATTTTCATTCAGTGAATGAATAATTGCTCATCTATTTTTGTAGGAGCAAGGAGAAGAGGGTGGAAGGGTCCACACCAGGTTATTAATTTCAGCTGCCTATAGAGAAGAGGATTATTGAGAAGTAGGGGGAGAGAGGATTATTAACATTTTATTTATATATCATTTCTTGACCTCACTGTTAACAATAAATATATTCATTTTATAAATGAAAAAATCTTAAAAAGATAGTGTTAAAGGAGAAAAAGAAGACAAACTATGAATGCCATCACACAGGGAAACACACACAACTCTTTTCTCATATACATTTCTCGGTAGGGGAGAGACGAAGAAGCAAGCAAGACCAGAATGACTGGGCTGCTGGGGGAGGGGTGGTGTGGAGAAGGCTGTAGGTTATGAGGCTGGGTGGGTGTGGGGACCTTCTTTTCTTTATATTCAATTAAGGACTGTTTGTGGATGCCAACTACTTTATTCACCTAAAGAGATGTATGAATTAAAAATTGCTGCTCTTGGTGTGAAATATGAGTGCGTTTGCTACTTGGTGTCTGGAACTATTTCCATTTTGTTTATAGCAATGAGTAACCAATAAGTAGTTGCCTTCACTTTCATGGCTGCGGTTAGTCATTCTAGATTGGTTCTTCTTGGTCACAGTACCGGCATTCCGAATTCTCCTTAGACTCTAAGGCTAAGAGGATACACACCTTTGGCGAAAAGGTCTTAAGCATGTTGCCTTTGTTACTTGGAACTGGAAGAATCGAAGCCTTGAACAAAATCCCACCTTGAGGTAAGCTCCTCGATTGCTGCCTTCTTCATAATAATTAGAAGCAGAAAATACTGTAATGACCTGATTAAAGAAAAAGAGGGTAGGTTCACATAGAATTAGTTCTCAAAATGTCCTTCAATAAAGTCAGAAATAGCTTGAGTCTTTAAAAAAGGAAAAATCAAAGTTCAAAATCTAAAGTCTAACTAGATTTCCTGTGATTCCATCAGAGAGAAACAAGCCTTTTAAATCAGTTTCCCCAGAAGTACTGACTTCTAGCCCTCACCCCCACAGTCTATGTCCTTGCAATCCTGTGTACAATTTTAAGATATCTTAAAATCCCCCTTAATGTTCAGTTTTGCAAATTCTAATTTTCCAAGGGGGTAAAGTCTTTATTTTCTCTCCTTGTGATATTTGAGCATTCAAAATAAAACTTATCTAGTATCACCATCCTCTTCTTTTGCTTTGAGCTGAATGATTTAGAGAGCTCAGCCCCCCTTCCCCAAAACCAGTGCTTTAAGGGCAAAGAAACAGTGGCTAAAATAAGGGACCATGACCGCTCTGTTGGGAGGGAACCAACCAGCCTTGGGGCTGTGGTGGAGGATAGGAGGGAAATATTTGTCAGTGACAGGAAACCTGGCTTAAGCTAAGTCCTGCCTTAATGAGCATGTCACTTCAGACGAGCCACTGCTATTATCTTTCCATTTTCTTATTACAAAGAAACCCTATAAAATACTTGTCTTAACCATCTCACAGTTGTTAGTATGAGCCTCAAATGAACTAATAGAGTTTAGAAAGGTAAAAGTTGAAATAGAAGGGATTGCCATGCAATTTGGTATTGTTTTGTATTTATCACTGTTCAGGGTTAGAAAAAGGGCCATCCCAAGACAACTTGGGACAAGAAACCAGTTCCTCAATCCTCACTTCTTCTAGTCTTATCACACACCACTGGAGGAGCACAACACACTCGATTTTAGTGGGTGCAGCTAAGCTGACCACAGCGAGTAACTTGCTAGAGTTCACCTACTCAGTGAGTAGAAGGGAAGTATGTTTTGCTGCTCTGCCCTGCACCGGGACTGTGCAAAGGTGAAAGAGAGCAAACTGGATTCACTGCTGCCTTTTATGTGCTTGGTGAGGATAAGCACATTCTCTACCCCACGGTACTAGAGAGTTGCCTTGTGGTTAGTAAAAGCCTTTCTGTGTTTGTACTTAGTGTCACGTGTACAGTTTCAATCTTTGGGATTAGAGAAGTTTAGGGAAATAAACCAAAAATCCCTTACGCTCAGGCCCCTTCCAACAACTTACATGAACCCTACAGTCTCCTGTTTCTGACTAGCAAAGCATGGACTTCTTTCTTTTGGTACTAGGGAAGACATCTTCCCATGAACCACTAAGTGAGACATATCTCCGGTAAAGAAAGACAACGCTGGAGGGAAGGATGTCTGTGATGATGTCAGCAGCAATGTTAGCTTACCTTCCCTTCATGGCACACTTCATACCCTTCGGGCTTACATTCGTGAGACCTGATGAGCAGCTTCAAGGAGTGTTTCCTAAGAAAATTGGCAGTAACATCTGGCCCAAAATAACAGCCCCCTCCTCGACATGTGTTTGGACAACAGCCTAGTTTTTCTCTAGGATCACTCCACAGAACATCGGAGACCTTGAAAGAACAAACCGCATTAGGCTGCTACTTACAAGTGAGAGTTTATCTTTCTAGAGTCCAACTTCTTTTCCAGAAATATTAACCCATGTTATCCTAAAGTCTTACTATTTATCATTACTCCTTCAAAATTGTTTCATATTTTTTTTCTGGGAATTTTTTCCAGAATAATTTTAATGCCCATAGCCACCACAATCCTTTCTGCTCATCCCCAATAACCAATGCTGCAATAACAATAAGTAATGTAGGGTCTGGTACTGGCATAAGAATAGACACATAGATCAATGGAACAGAACAGAGAGCCCAGAAATCAAACCATTTCTCTGTGGTCAATTAATATTCGACAAAGGGGGCAGAAGCATAAAATGGAGTAGAAATAGCCTCTTCAACAAATGGTGTTGGGAGACCTGGACAGCTAATATGCAAAAAAAAAAAGAAACTTGACCAACAACTTACACCACACACAAAAATAAACTCAAGATGGATAAAAGACAAATATAAGTCATGACATCATCAAAGTCCTAGAGGAGAACATAGGCAGGAAAGTTTCAGGTATTCCATGCAGCAATATTTTCACCAATGTGTCCCCTCGAGCAAGGGATATGAAGGAAAGAATAAACAAATGGAACTATATCAAATTTTTAAAAAAGCTTCTGCACAGCTAAAGAAAACATCAGCAAAATGAAAAGGGAACCAACCATACGGGAAAATATATTTGCCAATGACACCTCTGACAAGTGTCTGATCTCCAAAATACATAAAGAACTTACTTGACTCCACACTAGGAAGACAAACAACCCAAATAAAAAAATGGGCAAAGGACCTGAACAGACACTTCTCCAAGGAGGACATACACAGGGCCCAGAGACACATGAAAGGATGCTCAGCATCACTAGCCATCAGAGAGATGCAAATTAAAACTACAATGAGATACCACTTCACACTGGTCAGAATGGCCATCTTAAACAAATCAACAAACAACAAGTGTTGGTGAGGTTGTGGAGAAAAGGGAACCCTAGTGCACTGTTGGTGGGAATGCAGACTGGTGTAGCCACTGTGGAAAACAGTATGGAATTTGCTCCAAAAACTAAAAATGGAACTGCCTTTTGACCCGGCAACTCCACTGCTGGGATTATGCCCTAGGAATCCCGAAACATCAATTCAAAAGAACCTATGCACCCCAATGTTCATAGCAGTGTTATTTAAAATAGTCAAGTGCTGGAAACAGCCTAAGTGCCCATCGGGAAATGAGTAGATCAAAAAACTGTGGTACATTACACAATGGAATACTACGCAGCAGAATGAAAGAAGGAATTCCTACCCTTCATGACAGCATGGATGGAACTGGAGAGTGTTATGCTAAGTGAAATAAGCCGAGCAGTGAAAGACAAATACCATATGATCTCACCTATAAGTGGAACCTAATCAAGAAAACTAGCGAGCAAAATATAACCAAAGACATGGAAATAAGAACAAACGGAAAGTGACCAGAGGGGCGGGGGAGGGAGATAATAGGGGAAAGAAGGGGAAGGGTCAAGTCAAGGAACATGTATGTATAAAGGATCCATGGACAAAGACAATGGGGGGGATTGAATGTGAGAGATGGGGGGCTGAGTAGGGCGGGGTAGAGCAATGGGAGAAAATGGGGACAACCGTAAATTGAACAACAATGAAAAAAGAAATACTTTCATGTATGTAAATTAATAAAGTTTAATTTTTTAAACAATCTATAGACATTAAAAAAACAATAACTAATGTAGCAATACTTGTAATCATGAAGAATCAGCTGTTGGCTTTTTTTCCTTTTTATCGAATCTATTGGGGTGACATTGGTTAACGGCTTTTAAAAAAACCCATCACAATTGTTTCACAATTGCTGAATATACAAAGATCTTTTTGCTTAAAAGAACTTCATTGTCATGTTCAAAAAAGAAAGTAGTTTCCCCACAATGAACACATATTAGGTGTTCTTAATATGTCCAAAGAGATAAGGTAGGTCTCCATACACATCTCCATAATTCTAACTCATTCTAGGTTTCCAGAGGCCACGGTATTCTTTGTATGCAATTCTAATCTCTTTGGCCCCATCCTTTCTATTCACCACAATCCTAGAAGTGCTTATTCTATCTAACCTTTGGTCTTTGGAATTTAGATGTCGAAATTTAAGAAGGCACCTTTCTACTTGCTATAGGATATCTCCTAGGCTTAGTTGACTTTTAAATACTTTGGATGCACAAGTTAGTGATGAATTCTATTTTTCTCTTACTACCCCTCCACCCTCCCTATCTCCCCACCTCTCCTTCTCCTCATTGATTAGAGTATATTTTACATGAGAAACCACATTTTAGTCAGCATTTTCAGCAATCAAGGTATAAAGGTATGGAATCAAGAAAAAGAGGTTTGCCCTGACCACTGTGGCTCAGTTGGTTGCGTGTCATCCCACAAAGCAAAAGGTTCCTGGTTCAATTCCCGGTCAGGACACATGCCTGGGTTGCGTGTTAGGTACCTGGTCAAGGCATGTATGAGAGGCAACCGATTGATGTTTTTCTTTTACATTGATGTTTCTCTTCCTCTTTTTCTCCCTCCCATCCCCTCTCTCTAAAAATGAATTAATTAAAAGAAATAGAGGCTTCTTGGAGGTAAAAAATTAGAAGAAAGCTGGTAGTACCATGATACTAGTAGCAAGAGTAGCCCAGCTAGAAGTTTAAAAGACGGAATCAGGGAAAGCAACAGATGAGAATAGCCCTCTTGGGGCCTAAATAAGCCTCAAAGATTATCAATACCCTGCCGCTACAAAGGAGTCCAACTTTAATAGGATCAGACTGTGGAGCCCCAGGGCACTGTTAAAAACAATCGCAATTAGTGAAGTAATAGCTGGGTATAATGCAAATAGAGGCGGATGGGCCAAAGCTTAAAGTGGAAGCCAGGTAAAGAGACAGTCAAAGAGAGCCTGCCTACAACAACAACTGTCCTTGGTAGTCAGGCAAACTGTATGCAAGCCCAAGGCAGCGGCATCTTGTGAGGAGTGACATCAGAGGCTACACACTGAGAGGGAACAGACTTCACTGAAATAGTCCAGACAAGCCACTAAACAAAGAAATGAGCAAATAAGCAAATATGAACAGGTCCCAGAGGATCATGGGAATAGCGATCTGGAGTTACTATGATATATGACCTAGAATGTTCAGTTTTCAACAAAAAATTGCAAGACATGCAAAGAAAAAAATACACAGGGAAAAACAAGCAGGCAATAGAAATTGCCTTTGAGAAGATTAGGTATTAACTTAGCAGACAAAAATTTCAAAGCAACTGTTATAAATATGTTCAAAGACAGATATATAAAATATTCCACTCAACAAGAACAGAATATACTTTCTTTTCAAGAGCACATGAAGTATTTTCCAAGACAGACCATATGCTAGGCCACAAAAAAGCCTCAATCTGGTTTAAAAGGATTTAAATCTCATGCAAAGTATGTTCTCCAACCACAATTGAATTCAAGTAGAAATCAATAAGAGAAGGAAATGTGAGAAATTCAAAACTATGCATAAATTAAACAACACACTCCAAAATAACAAATGAACTAAAGAAGAAATTCCAAGGGAAATTAGAAAATAGTTTGAGATGAGTACAAATGAAAGTACAACATAGCAAAACTTTCGGGATAGAACTAAAGCAGTATGTACAGGGAAATTTATAGCCTCATTTTAAAAAAGGGTAAAAAACCCTCAAATCAGTGACATTACTTTCACCTTAGGAAACTAGAAAAAGAAGGGCAAACTAAAGCAAATCTAAAACAAGAAGAAAGAGGGAAATAATAAAGGTTAGAGTTGAAATAAGCAAGGATAAAATAGAATACATTAGAGTCAATAAAACCAAAAGTTGGCTCTTTGAAAAGATCAATAAAATTGACAAACTTCAGTGACAGTGAGACTGACCAAGAGAACAAAATAGACACAAATGACTAAAATCAGAAATGAAAGAGGGGATCATCACTACTGACCTTAACAAGAAAAAAAATACACACAGTTGTTTGTATGGGAAAATACAAACTAATAAATAATCATACAAGACTAAGCTGTTTTGCACACTCACAACTGTAAACCTACTTTTGCCCATCCCGTGCGTGTGCACGCGCGCGCGTGTGTGTGTGTGTGTGTGTGTGTGTGTTCTACAAATACGGGTCAACAAATTAAATAAACTAAATGAAATGGAAAAATTCCAAAGGAAGACATAAACTATCAGGACTACAAAGCTACAAACTACTCAAGGAGAAATAAAAAATCTGACTAGTAATATAGTAAGAAAGAAGATTAAGTTAATAATTTTAAAACTTCCTATGAAGAAAAGCCCAGACTCAGATGGCTTCATTCTACCAAACATTTGAAGAATGCTTCATATAATTAATTCACAAACTCCTGAAAATAGAAGAAGATATAATATTTCCCAACTCATCCTATGAGGCAAATCTCACATTAATACTGAAGACATCACAAGAGAAGAAAACTATAGACCAATATCCCTTATGAATATAGATGTAAAAATCCTCAAAAAATATTAGCAAACTGAAGCCAGCAACATATAAAATGGATTATACACCATGGCCAAGTGGCATTTATATCAAAATTTAAGGTTAGTTTAACATCTGAAATCAATCAATGTAATACAACATATTTAATAGAATAAAAGACAAACGCCAAATGATCATCTTAATAGATGCAAAAAGAGCATTTGATAAAATCCAATACTCTCTTGTGATAAAAGCACTCAACACAGTAAGCAAAGAAACTTCCTCAATCTGATGAAGGGCAGCTAAAATACAAACAAACAGCTAATATTCTTAATGGTAAAAGGTTAAATGATTCCCTGTAATATCAGGAATAAAACAAGAATGTCTACTCTCACCATTTCTATTCATCACTGCACTGGAGGTTCTAGACAGGGCTACTAAGAAAAAGAAATAAAAGGCAACCTGATTGGAAAGAAAGAAGCAAAATCATCTCTATTCACAGATAATATGCAGTTGTAGATAGAAAGTCCCAAGGAATCCACTAAAACCATCAGAATGAATAAAAAAGTTTATCAAGGTTCACTATATGAGATCGGTACATAAAAGTCAATTGTATTTCTATATGCTGGCAATGAACAATCCAAAAAGTAATTAAGAAAGCAATTCTAGTTACAATACTATTTAAAATACTTAGGAATAAGTTAGGAATAACCTTAACAAAACAATTGACTCAATATACATGATTACAAAACACTGTTGATGTTAAAGATCTAAATGAATGGAAAGACATCCTATGTGCATAGAATTAAAGACATAATATTGTTAAGATTGCAATAGTGCCCAAATTGATCCATAGGTTCAAGGCCATCCCTACCCAAATCCCAGCTGGTTTTTGGTAGGAATTAATAAACTGATCCAAAAATTCATATGGATTTAAGGGACCCAGAATAGTCCCAAAAAATCTTGAAGAAGAAAAAATGTGGAGAACTCACACTTCTCAGTTTCGAAACTTTGTAAAAAGCTACAGTAATCAAAACTATGTAGTACTCATGTAAGGACAGACATGTGGATCATGGAACAGAATTAAGAATCTAGAACTAAGCCTTCATATTTATGGTCAATTGATTTTTGGTAAGGGTGCCAAGAAAATTCAATGAGAGCAGTCTTTTAAACAAATGGTGCTGGATAACTCGATATCCACATGCAATAGAATGAATTTGGACACCTACCTCACAACTCAAAATGGATCAGACACCTAAATGTAAGAGTTAAAATTATAAAACTTTTGGAAGAAAATATAGGAATAAATCTTCATGACTCTGGGTTAGGACATGGCTTCTTAGATACAATACCAAAAACACAAAGCAAAAGTATTTCTATTACTCTGGCTGAATAAAAGAAGCCAGACACAAAAGACCACATATTGTAACATGTCCAGAAAAGGCAAATCTATAAAAACCAAAAGTAGATTAGTGGTTGCCTAAGGCTGACGGGAGCACAGGTCGGGGGGTTGGGAGAGTGGGGGGTGGGGAGGAAACGGGGAGTGACTGATAATAGGCATGGATGTTCTTTATTAGGTGATGAAAATATTCTAAAATTAGATTGTGGTGATAGCTGCATAACATTGTGCATACACCAAAAAACAATGAATTATATACTTTAAATAAGTACATTATGTGGTATACAAATTATGTATCAATAAAGCTGTTAAAATATAGTGATGAATTCAGAGAGAAGGCTATGATTTGCTTATAAGGCTAAGTTGCTTTTTATCTCTATATTATAAGGGACAACATCATCTATGCTATGTCTTCTTTGCCACTTTGGTGAACTGTTTGATAACCTACCTGTTCCCACTCATACTTTGTTAAATAATGAGAAGTGGATTCAGTCATTCTGACTCCTCGAGGCGAAGAACGTATTCTGTATCTCTTCAAGTCAGAAGCGTTGCCTCTATCTATTGGAACTGGTGGCATCAGCACAGATTTCAGCTACAAAACAAATTTATGCTTTAGTCAAACCCTATGCTTGGAGTGTTGTTATTCTGTCTATGTTTTTGTGCCTCAACCCAATGAGGCACAAAAACACATGGTCATCTTTTTCATCTTACCTACCTCCTTTATCTTAGTGGTCACTGATCTCTAGGAAGTGGGCCTGTTAAATTCTGTTTGCACATTTTTTAAATAGATACACTGCCCTACAGGGAAAATTTCCCTTTAGAGTTCCTAAAGGACCCTAGAGGCACAGATGTCAGTGCTAGACATGCTCTGAGGCAGGGGTGTCCAACCCGCAGCCCGAGGGCTGCATGTTACCCAGGAAGGCTATGAATGCAGCCCAACACAAAATCATAAATTTACTTAAAACCTTTTTTTGCCCTTATTATGTGAAATGTTAAAGGGACTTTTCCAAGAAAAAGATCAAAACTATGAACAGTAAAATGACAACAAATTCACAACTATCAACAACTGAACCTAAAACAAAAACAAAAATAAACTAAGCAAACTGCTAGAGCAGGAACAGAATCGCAGAAATGGAGATCTCATGGAGGGTTATCAGTGGGGAGGGGAAGCGGGGAGAATGGGGGTAAAGGTACAGGGAATAAAAAGCATAAGTGATAGGTTCAAAATAGACAGGGGGAGGTTAAGAATGATAAAGGAAATGGAGGAGCCAAAGAACTTATATGTATGAACCATGGACATGAACTGAGGGGGTTGGGAATTCAGGTGGGAGAGGAGGTGCAGGGTGGAGGGGAATAAAGGGGAGAAAATATTGGGACAATTGTAATAGCATAGTCAATAAAATATACTTAAAATTTTAAAAATTAAAACCTTTTTTTTTTTTGCACTCATCAGTTTTTGTTTGTGTTTGTATATTTAATGTGTGGCCCAAGACAACTTTTTTCAGTGTGGCCCAGAGATGCCAAAAGGTTGCACACCCCTGCCTGAGGCATCATCACAAGAAATGGAAAACTGTCTCCCTGTGAGCCTTTATCTCTACATGGGGTTAAGAGAGAACAAACAGGCTTTGATTTCAGAACCACTTTAAGAGTGGCTGCTTTTTATTTTGTTGTGTTTTCCTGGAGAAGTGAGAGAAAGTACATGTGTGTCCAGGAAAGTTCTCAAAGGGGGCATAAGTTGAAAACTTTGGAAGCCCTTCAGCTTAAATGCAATGTGGTCTCAATCTGACCCTGCCAGCAACTGGAGATGTTCTCTAATCCTAGTAACAAAAGTGATGCATTTCTTTGAGAAATAAAATGTCTTTCTGATAGTATGTCAATTACTATAATCCCTTCTGCATTCCCTTACATTACCTGAGACTATAATTTTACACTTATTTCTTTGTAGCACTCAACCCTTAATACAAAACAATTTGAAGCAATATTTCTGTTATATTGCTAGCCTTAGTTCAGTGATAGACAATTCTCTGTGGTAGGCCCTTAGTTTCTTCTATAAACTAGAGTGTGTATGAAATCTTACTTTTTCAAAAATAATATTGAATCATATTCTGAGGTCCTGTCTCATTGAGATGGTTGGAAATTCAATATCAGCTATTATTGATGAGTTCATGGCCTGTGCTCCCCATTTCCCCCCAGTAAATGTCCCTAGGTGTTAGGCAGAACAGAATATTGCGAGAGGACACTCTGGACTTGGATGAACACAACTTCTGAAAAGTTCATTGAGCAAGTCAACATGGTCTCAAGCATGTGTGGCTCTGTTTTCAAGACTACTCAGGATAAGGATGCTTTGCCCCAGCCCCTCCCTAAGGCACCACACCACCATTTTCTCCTGGAGGACCTACTAGCCATCCCTCCCCCAACATCCACTTCTTGCCAGGGAGTTTGAAGAATACTAAACCAGAGTCTTCATCTTGTAGAATATTCCTTCTCTGTCCCTCTGCATTGACCCCTTCCCCCAACCTGCCCACCTTATAAAATGTCTTTAATGAACCTAGAATGGAAGTTGTCAACAGGTTCCCCCAACCCTACCCCTTCCCTATTAACAATTATACCACAACAGGTATAAACCAGGGAGCATGGTCACCCTATTCTTGGAGGGTCTTCAGGGATGGGCAAGTGGGGGTTATAAAATTGGACTTAAAAGTCTACTTTTGTATCTCATCTGGTAAAGTTCCAAAGGCTTGAACCTACTACTTTTACTGCAGCTCAACTATATTTAATACAACTATGTGCTGTCAGTCCCACCTCACTCTAGGAGGGGTAGAAGCTACAAAAATATGTAAGTCAAATTTCTATCTTAACAGCCCATCTTATGAATAGGTGGAACAATGATCCTCAAAGGATGTGAAATTTGAGGTATCCTGAGAAAATTCCTGGCCCACAAATGTCCTCCCAGGGTCCATTTTGGTGACTGAAATTCAAACCTTAGTCCCAAGCATCAGGGTAAAAAAAGGAGAGAGTTGGAGAAGAAAGCTCTATGTTCAGAGCTTACTCTATGCTGTTTTCTTCATCTAGGTAATTATACTTAATCCTGCCAACAATTCAATATGGTAGGTATTTTTAGCTTCAATGTATAGGTATGGAAACTGAGAGCTAGAAAACTTTGGCCCCTTGCCCACTCACCCAGCCAGGAAGTAGCAGAAGCAGGGTGTAAAGCTAGCTACACCTGTCTGATGTCAGAGCCTCATGGTGTTTACTAGATCAAGGTGGCTCTCAACCTAGGGTCGCCACAGAGATAGAAATGGATGTTCCAGAGACATGATCTTAATATCTGAAAAAGTCCTACAGAGGATTACCTGCTCAGGCTAATCTCAGGAAAGGAAAATTTTTCAATCAGATCAATTGGTAGTGGTTGCCATGGCTGATCAGCGCTGTCGTCATAGGACAGGTGGTGGTAGAGTGCCCCATTCCTGCTGTGTGCTTGCCAATATTTGACTGTCACAAACGTCATGTTTCCTTGCTCTTGGTTAGAATCACATCCATTCATTGTGCTAACACTGACTATCTCATGTTGATCAAAATGTCTTATTGGCTTGACTCTTTGCTGATACTGGTGGCGGGGGAGGGGGGGGCTTAAAATTTATTGCAACAGGGATACTTTTAAGAGTAAAGGAAGGTGCTATTAACAATTACACCAAGACAACTGGGACAAACCAGGAAGTATGGTCCTCACTGAGTGAGGTTAGAAGGGGGCTATGCAAAATCACCACAGAATCAGGAAAAGAGTTGTAAAAAAGTTTTTATCCAGTTTTGTCTTAGGTTTGCCTTGCTTTGGTCTTAAATCTCTTAGGAGATATTCAATAAACACTGATTATATACTTACTACATCTTAGATTCTGGGGTTATATCAGTGAACTAGAGAAGCAGGGGAAGAGAGTAAAGAAATAGTACCACAGCTCGTTATTTAATTTTGGTAACTGGAGTGAATGATATATACAAGGGGATTAGGAGCATATGAAAGGGGACTTGGTCTAGTCTGCATGTTGTGCAAGGCTTTGCAGAGGGGTATATTTAAGCTGAAATTAAAAGGATGAGAAAAAGTTAGCAATAGTACTATCATTCATGTGTAATAAAGGAATAAGGGCTCCAAAAACTCAAGGTGAATAGGGGTCACATTTCTGTCTACATCAAATTAAATTCCAGCGCTAGACTCCACTTGCCTAGCTTGGTTGGAAGCTGATTATCAGTCCTGAGGGATAAGGGTTCACATTTTTCACTGGGATCATATATGATCACCTGGCTCCAGAGTTGCTATTGGTCCTCATGCCATGTTGTACCCCCTGTGCCCCTGGTCTGGGTACTTGGCTGGTACAGGAGAAAAACATCTCCAGTCATTCTGCAAAGCCCAGACAAAGGAGGCTTTCACAAAGGGTAAGAGCTTTACAGGCCCCATACGACCACTTCCCTCAGAGGTTTTATACATGTCTCTGCTCTGTTTCTGATGCATTTAATACAATTACTTAGGTTTAAAAATGTTTCCAAAAATATTACCCTGAGTCATTTGGAGTATAGTACAAGGAAAATCATATCAATTCAGAAATAAAGTGCTGTATGATTCCACTTATATGAAGCACATAGAGTAGTCAAATTCAGAGACAGAAAGTAGAAGAGTGGTTGCCAGGGGCTGGAGGAAGGGGAATGGGAAGTTCATGTTAATGGGTATAGAGTTTCAGTTTCGGAAGATAAAAAGTTTGGGAAATGGATGGTAATGATTTTGGTGATGGTTGCACAACAGTGTGAATGTATTTAATGCCACTGAACTGTACACTTAAAATTGGTTATAGTGTTAAATTTATGTTATGTATATTTTACCACAATATTAACCAGAAACTTTAAATTTTAAAGTTTTAAAGAAAATCAGGATTTTTCACTTTTAGAAACTATATGAAATGCCAACATTTCTTTATTCTCCCACCTTCATCATGAATTTAAAAATTTCCCATGTAGAGAAGTTACCCAGATACTTATGATACCATCATAGATTTTCTGAAATTTGCAGTAATCTTTTCAGAGTTACAACCAGCACTAAAACACAAATTAATACAAAATAATACATGAAAAAAAGAGGTATATATCCCCTCATAAATCCCTGAGTCAAGATTCATGTAAACAGCCTTCTTACTTTGTTTCTTTCTATATTATTGAGAAAAGTCAAATCTGTGGACGGCGATATCCCACCATGCACGATCAGGATTTCTTCGTCAATGATTGTACCGATTGGCAGCCAGGCAAAAACTTCTTCCAAGAATTGCAAGATTCTTTCCCCATGTGTCTGTAAGAAAGAGCTTGAATAAGTTTTCCCAATTAATTCAAGTTTATTGAGCAGTCTCAATGTACGGACAAAAGGCAAAACAGTTTTCATGCCACCCAAAGGAAGTCAGCATGGAGTCACTAAACCCACTAGCACGCATTAATCATGTCTTCGTAGTCTGTAGTTTTGAGACTTTGGCATCTTGGAGCCTTGATGACCCTGAGACTGTACCTCCCAGGGCTAGTTCATTCTTACAGGTAGTAAATGACTTGCCTTTGATATGCAAACCAACCAGTCAAGAGACCACACCCCCAACCACCTCTTTTATGGAGCTGAACTTACTCAAACTAGCAAACCCTAAACATGCTTACAGTCTCTCCCTATTCTCCCCAAGGAAATCACAATAAACACACCCCGCTCTCACTCCTATGTTCTGCCCAAGCTTGATGCTTCCCCATGTGGACCCCAATGTGGTGTGCTGTGCCTCCTGCTTCCATGTAACTGTGAATAAAAACTTCTTCCGTTAGGACAGCTACCTTCATGTATGCATGCTTTACCATACCTGGGTAAAAAAAAAAATCCCAGCTACCCTTAAAACAATGGAACAGGTTCATTTCTATGCTGAAACTTACAAAAGTCACAATGAAAAAGATTTCTTTAGTCCAGGAAGAAAATTAAGCCTCTACCATGACCAGGGCTTCCTTTTATTGGTATGGATTCTGACTACTTCACCCATCACCCTTCCTGAAGGCTTGCTCTTTTTTCACTTCTCCATATAGACAGGAAAGAGAATTTTTTAAAAAGTATGAGTCTTACCTTGTATTTACTCAAGACTTCTCTTGTGAAGCCATACCTAGAAAAAACGGCATTTATACTATTTAATTAAATGTTGATATAACTCCTACTTATGTGAGTCACCCAAAAAGGGGAGACCTTGACATCTCACTATCACTAATGTCAATAACTCAAGAAACTAGAAGTTAGTTGGAACTGACTATTACTTACCCAAGTGTTTGCTAGGCATGATGGAAAAGAACAAAAGCAGTCAATGACTTCATTCCTATCCTGAAGGAGCTTGTAGAATAATTGGGGAAAGAAGATAAATTTTCGTGAAACAATCACGAGGCAACTTAAAAAATATGTGGTAAGCATAGGTTGCATCAGTGCCGCAAGTATTCAGAGAAGAAGGGTGTGAAAGAATGCTTTTAGTTTAGATAGAATTTCTCAGACCACTTTTATCTTACAGCAAATGAATGATAGCGAGAGGAAAAAAGACTGAACAGACATAAAGAAAAGCCTAGAAGATAAACAAGTTGTCTCTATATAGCCTCTCTGATATACTTCATGTAATGATACTGAAGGTTTTAACAGAAAGTGTCAGGAATTTTAGAGCCTGAATAGCAGCTGCTAAGGGATATTTAATGATGGTATTTTTTTCAATTACTTTCCCTTGCCTTAGCATAATAGTATATACCTTAAATGCTGGGAGTTCCTTCAGATTCCATCCCAGGCCCTCTTCTCCCTTCAGTTTCTCCCTTGACAATATCATCCTTGCCCAGGGCCTCAGTAATTATCTTCGTGCCAATACTACAGGACAATGCCTACACTTCATTTCTGAACTCTGGACATGTACACTCAACAACACCTCAGATAAGCTTTCTTCAAACTGACCCATCATTCTCCCTTATCCCAACTTCCTCCTCTTTTCATGTTCCCAATATCAGTGAATGATGCTATGTACCCCCAAACTCAAGCCAAGAACCCAGAGATTACCCTTGATTCTCTCCTCTTTCAAGTCCCTCATACTATGTTACCAAACTGTAAATCATCATTGCCTAAACTCCTCTTGAATCTAGGTACTTCTTTGCAACTCCATCCCCATCACCCTAGTCTATGTGAAAATTCGTCATCTACTCTTCAACTGCTTCTTAACTGGCCTCCCCACATACATTCTTACCCCTCTCCAAATTACTCTTCCTGCTGAATTTTAAAACACAAATTTTATGATACTCTCCAATGATTTTGTTGTCCTCATAAGAGAATCAAAATTCCTCTGCACGATTCAACCATCTCTTGTGTTTCCAGCACTATGAGACTCCATCCTGTCCCTTAGTCTATGCTCCTGCCTCCTGAACTTCTTTCAAGTCTAAAAAGTCTTTTCTTAAGCTCTGCATAAGTTGTCCCCTTACTGTGAAACACCATGGCCTTCTCTTCATCGCCTAATTCATTCTTCAGGGTTCAGGTTAATGCCATACTTCTGTGGGAGAACTTTCTGTCACCCCTCAGACAGGTCGGATCCTTCACTTTACAAACTTAACACACTTGAAAAACTTGCTCAAGATGTGTCCTGCCTGCTAGATGTAAACTCTATGAGGGAAGGGGCCATGTCTCTTTCATTAATCATTGTAGGTACTAAATAAATATGATTGGCTAAATGAATAGATGAAAGGATAAAAGGCATGCCCAAATAAAAGTATTTAGCATACAATGGGCCTCTGATAATAGTCTTGGAATTTTTTTTCATAGTCTTAGTACTTGCTTTCATACCTAAGAATTAGAATAAAACTCTGTACTATATGACCAGGTACCAAAACTGCCCCAAAGACAAAACTAATCAATTGCTGATCTTTGATCAAGGCACCTAAAATCCCAGGACCAAAAACATGAAACATGCCATGCCCTCTACTGCCCTAGAGCAAACTGGTTCCTGTTTTCCATAAAACAAGAAACAACAACAACAACAACAACAACAAAGGAAACAAGAAAAAGAAAAGGAGGCAGAAGAGGAGACAGAGTGGGAAGAAGAAAAAGAAAAAAGGGAAAGGGGAACATCTATCACCTACTGGGTCTTTCAGCAAAAATTGGTAAACCATTTAATCAATCTTTATTCCTCAAATCTCTAGTGAGTCAGATAGTTGAAATGTTATGTTATAGTCATTCTCAAATATGTTTATGAACAACTGTGCTGGAAGTAATTACCATGTCATAAAAAATATACACATCAGTGAAAAACACAGTACTGGTTTCTGAAACAACACATGAGACAAGCCAAAAGGGTAGCAAGAGAGTGATCCCATCTAAGCCTGTTTGTAGAGTCTGTAACACCTCCAAACCTGACCTAACACATCTACCCAGCACTCAATTTGGACTGTGAAGGGTGGGTATGGGAAGATGAGAAAGAACATAGTAGAAGGGAGAAGGAAGAACAGAACTGGAAGGAATGTTAGGAAGGGGACTTCAGAACAATGTACACTCACTCAGTATGAGACTGGGGGTTGAAAAAAGGGGCAGGAATGAGATCTTCCTTGAGATTTCTCTCATCCCTACTTCTTTACACTCACCTCTAACTCTTTGCTAGGAACTGAACATGATAGAATTTTCCAAAATGGGAAACAAAAGATGATATATAAAGGCTTAGGTTACCTCATATTCATTAAAAAATCTTCATGGTTTCCTCTGTTCAAGCACAGATCATCACCATAGAGAAGAAAACTCACAAACAGGATCATTAAGATCTCAATGGAATTTTTTCCTCGATCTACAAAATCACCATTAAAAATATATGGGTTCGATGCTGAGGGGAGGCCATTCTGTGGAAGGAGGAGGAGGGAGAAAAACAAGCAGTTAAAAAATGTACTTTTAAAGAAAGGTTTTGGACTTAATGTCCCCATGAACATGGTGAAAGAAGCTGAGTCAGTTCTTCCACTGGGCAAAAACTGCTCAGTTGCTTAAGTTTACTCTTTCAGGACAGGCGTCTCCCACAAGGGAACTTGGAAGTGAAGAATTAGCTTGAGATAGGAAGATAATGGGGGGATGAGGATTGCTCATTCTACCCACCACCAATTATGACTTTTCTCTGAAAGGAGTTGACATTTGTCCTATCAAAATTGGCTACTCTCTTCTCTTCCTTTTCCCTGGAAAAGAGGGAAACTTCTAAGGGGCCCTATGTTTAACTTCTCTGGGCTGTGTTTGAATCCCTCGATTTGCACAAAAGGGATGACATTATACCCCTCCCTCCTCCGATCAAGTAACAGAATGGATACAAAAGTACCCAGGAACATGTAAGGCAGCATGTAACTGATCAGAGCTGACATACCACCAGTATACTCTGATACAATCACACTAAGTACTGATAGCCTGTGTGTGTTCTCACTGCTCACTGACCAGGTCATATTAGTTAAATATGTTGATTATCACTCCTGAGTATGAGATGATACTTTTAAAAACAGTGTTAGCATGAAAAATAACTGGGATCAGGAAAAAGGTCTGGTCTTCATAAGAGTTATTGACGCCTTTATTTCTGTGTTACTAAATTCTAAGACAAAACAAACATCTCATACCTACCAGGCTTGGTAGAGAAATGGTTGAGTGTACCTATACTGCATAGTTAGATAAATTCAAATACTTAAAAATATATTACAAAGAGAAAATATATGTACTCTCTTATTACTTTATACTTACTCTCCTACTATTTGTTTACATTTTGTTCATAGCAATATAACAGAAATAGTTGAAAAAATAATACAGGTTACAACATATAACTTAGGGATTCCAGAAATCACTATGCAATGTAACATATTCTGAAGGCAATTGAAAACAAACAAGCAATCAGTGGTATAGTGTTCTGGGCCAGAAATAATACTTATTCTCTAGTCCAGCTCCGCTATTACCCATGTGTCCTTAGGCAAGTTATTTAATCTCTATGAGCTGTAAGTTTCCTCATCTGTAAAACAGGGATGATAACCTCCATACTTACCACATGAGACTACTTTTGAACTCAAGTGAGGCTGTGTGGATAAAATTGCACGAAAACCAAAAAGCACCATATAAATTAAGAGATTCATTTTGTTATGACCTCTTCGTTATTTCTAATTTTAATATCCCATTATTTTACATTTTCTTGTACATTTATTTATGTAACTTTATTCACACTAGGCTTAGATAGCATGAGTCAGTTGCAAAAATATCGGCGGCTGCTCATCAAACCTTAAAGAAAAAGTGAAGGTTTCTATATCTCTGAATCTCTTACTCCCCGCGCCCCCCACCCCCGCGTGGGATGAGTAAGCTGGAGAAGTCTGAGGAGTGTTGGAGGCTATAGGCTCTGTTGGGATGTCCAGGGCTGAAGAGGACTAGAGGAGCAGCAGCCGAGAGCCCTTGGGTGAGAACATGGAAGAACTAGGCCTGAGGGGACCTGAGGATCCCTTGATTAAGAAGAGACCTTGTCTCAGAGCATGTGTGTGGTCCTGGTTGGGGGAGAGGGAGCTGGATCTTACTAGAAAACGGTAATACCAAATTTGAGAAAAGTATTCAACGGTCTAAAATTATACTTATTCTTTTTGGATGGTAAACATGTTTTCAACTGTGATGACAAATTTTCTTATATTAGAACTTCTCATCTCCAGTTAAACCAAACTTTGATTATAGGTATTTCATCTCTGCTATAAGCAAAGAATAATGAATTTCTCTGTCAAACCTAAATTTAAGCCAAAAATAATAATGGTCAGCCAGGCCATCCACTTTACACCACGCTTGACACCCAATGAGTTTTAACACCCAATGAGTTTCAACCTTCTCGAAAAGTGAAACACACTGTCAAAAGGCTAAGATTTTTATAATGAAGATAATTCAATAGAATGTATCACAGTCTCTGAAAGTGATTCTAAAAGGAGTCCTAAATGTGTATACTGAACACCTGTACATACATGTTTAAGCTTCTTTGAAGTAGTTGGTTCAGGTTTAGTCATATTACTGTATATAGTCTGAGTCAAATACATTTTAGTCCTAGAATAATAGGGAACTGGAAAATGGATAAGAGGAAGAAAAGTCAGTCTCCTGGGACATGTCTCTGGAATAGTTAGGCTTTTGGTTACTGAGATTTCTCTGGGTTTCCTTCAAAGAAGCCAAACCTGCTGCTATAACCCATCCTTCACTCAGTTCCAGTAAACCAAACTCTCTGGCTTATTCTGTAGCTGATATACAATAGACCGTCTATGACATCGAAATGAAGTTGACACATATAGAAAACTCAGGGTAATCACAACTCTGAACAACATTCAGAGTTGTGACAACAGCAGACTACAATTAATTAACTTGAATAGTGACAGACAAGACATTTCCCTATACTGTCACCTATTTCCTACTGGAGCATTTTACAACAGACATCTAGAAGGTATCTTAATTTTTGTGGACATTTTCCCCAAGGTACATCACACAATAACCTCTGGACCTCAACCCCACATTATTTTAATTTTTATATCTTTCATGAATCCTATTTCAAAGGTCTGTTCTGCTTGCAACATACTGCCTTAATCTCAAAAGGAGAAGAACTGATTGTTGTGGCAGTGTGAAGCATATCAGTGACAGAAAAAAGAAAATATTTAATGAACTTCTCAACTGGAAAATCACAGGCATGGGAGTGGAGGACAGAAGGGAGAGAGAAAGAAAAAGAAAAAAAAAAACAAGATGGCATAGCTTCCAATGGAGAGCATCAGTATGACACTCAGGGTTAAGAGCTAACTAGCTTTTCTCTGTCCATGTGCATCTCTCTTTCAGCTTCAGGAGGTCTCCATTCACAGCATGAACTTAACAAAATAATTTGCCAATACTTCATTTAAAATTTCAGGTTTTGTTTTCAGTGAGGAAAAATGTCTTGCAATGTTAGCAAGGCTAAGGCTCTGAATGAAGTATTTTAAATTGATCACTCTAATTAAGCAAAAGTGGCTGACTTAAATTAACCTGTTCATAAAATAAAATCTAAAAATATGACCTAACTAATGCTATGTAAATTGCTTCATTTGAATATATTGGAGCCATATAAAGTTGAAATGCCCTTTTAGCACAGGTCTGTCATGGTTAACAGTTGTGCCACCCAGAGGAAAGAATTCTTTTCAAACCCAGATAGGACAGTGATCTGAAAATGTCTGGCTTAGTGTAAAGGTACTTAAATGATACAATTTTTAAGGACAACCAAATATGAAAGAAACCATAATCTCAAAACAAACAATTAAGAACAATCATTAGTATGAATCTCATCATTTATTGCAGTACACCACAAAAAGTGTATGAGAATAAAATATTTTCTAATCCTCCAAAACTTTCCTTCACGACTTAGGCACTTAATAATTACTAAAATTCTTTGAAGAGACTGTCTTAAATGTCACCTCCTCCAGGAAGTCTCCCATGAGGTTAGGTGCTCCTCCAATGTACTCCCTTGGAGCCTCATGCTTATCCCAATTATAATGTGTTGCACCCCAGAACTGTCCTATTGCTTTATTAGTTGAACTTCCTCCTCTAAACTATGATGTCTTTGGAGCCAAAAACCATGTTTCAGTCATACTGTATTGCCATCCTTATCAGAGTACCTCATTTATAACAGGTGTTTAAAACATATACATAAAATGAATGAATTTCATATTCATCTTTGTATCGTTCCATAGTTTATATAGTGCCTTGTACACTGTAAGGACTACACAAAAAATACCATGAATGAATTAGTGTATGGATACAATTTTACATACTATTTGGATAACAACAGAAGTCTTAAACCACACCAACCACTTGAATGAGAAGAGTAATGTGGTCAGGCATCTCAGGGAGACTGTACTTTATAACTCTACCTCTCAGGCTACGCCGTTGGTTGGCCTTGGGCCAGCCCCAGCCCTGCAGCCTACTCATCCCATACTGTATAAAAGAACTGATGATAGCAAAACACCAACTGAAAGATGAGTTACAATTTGCCTTAATTCAAAGCCTGAGGTTTTCCTAATTTCTATTTGGGTTGATGGAGAAGAATGAGTTAGCCAGAGCATAATATAAACTTGGTCATTTGTGGCTTCAAAAATCTCCAACAGGATGTAGTTTGCCAAACTATTCCCTGCAATTCAAGCTCAACCAGAACTTGAATAAAATAAAAATAATTTTAATAAATAAAATGCAGATTAAGTTGAATTTTAATAAATTAAACAATAAATAAGTAATAAATAAGGATGAGTTAAAGCATGGTCACTGGCTGCTTCTAAACAGAAGACAGCTAGTCCGTGGCTGACACTGGGGCAGCTCAATCCTGTGTGCTCCTATGAACAAATGAACCAGAGGGAAGCATCACATGCAGAGCATTACAGGGAATCAGGATTCAGCACATTGTTGATACATTGAGTATCACAGGGAGAACCAGCCACCATCCCAGAAACTACCATTTCCTCAAGCAAGCAAGTGATTGCTTGGGTCACAGCACCTGTTACAATCCCTGGGCAGGCAGCCTTTGTATCTGATGCCAAAAAGAGAATCCACCCCTCCCCACCTTTCACCTCACTTTAAGATGTTCTTCTTTCACCCCTCATCCACTTTGCTGGCCCATTACTCTTCTCTTAGCTAATCTTTTTTTTTTAATGTTCGCTAACATCCAATAATGATACTCACTCATACTGTAAGCATTGCTGAAGTGAATTTTCAAGATCACTGAAATGCCTTTAAAAGCTAGAATACATTTTAAAATTACTTGAACCACTCTGGCTGGCAGC
>PVJD01006336.1:0-99959 GCA_004026545.1 Mormoops blainvillei
CCAAGATCCGGAAACAGTCCACATGCCCATCCGTAGATGAGTGGATAAAAAATATGTGGTACATTTACACAGTGGAGTACGATGAGGCTGTAAAAAAGAAGGAACTCTCAGCCTTTGCAACAGTATGGATGGACCGGGAAAACATTATGCTAAGTGAGATAAGCCAGTTAGAGAAAGACAGATACCATATTATCTCACTCATATGTGGAATCTAATGAACAAAATGACGAATAAAATAAAACTGAGGCATGGATACATGAAAGAGACCGACAGATCTCAGAGGGGAGGGAAGTGAGGGGGGACTGGAAGAAATTAGCCAAAGAACATATATGCATAGCCCATATAGGCCAGGGGGTAGGGGGTGCAGGTTGAAGGGGCTGCAAGGAGGGGGAAAATGTAATAGTACCCTCCCCCCAAAAAAGAATACATGAAACCAGAGCCTCAAAGTTATTTTGTCAAAGGAATAGAGCTGATAATGTGACTGAGGCTTAGTTTTTCAGTTTGCAAAATGGGGAAAATAACACCCACCTCACAGAGTGACTGTAAAAATTAAATGAGTTAAAATGTAAATGGCCTGGCCCCATAGTGGCTGGTGATGGTGTTGGTGGACAGTTGGTGGTTAGCATAGGCTGAAAGAACTTACCTCCTGTACTTTTAGGAATGAAGTCACACAAGCATTTGGGGTAGCGAGTTAACAATTCTTCTCAGTAATCAGTTCCTCTTCCTAACACTCCTCAGTATTTAAAGATAATTCCACACAGTGAGTTAAAATCTTGCTGTGGAAATTTAAGTCATTTTTTTCTGTTTCTTTCTTTCTTAATAAAGAGAGAAGAAAAGTCATTTAAATCATTGGCCCCCTTTGGCCTCAATCCTTGGTTGGTCTTAGAGATTGTTATTAGATTACTTCCTGATCATCTCTCCTTGGTGCAAATTACTTTCAGTTTCCTTAACACCCCTCCTGGTGCCCATCTTCGAACCCTTTAAGTGGGCCTTCTACCTTTCTCCGTCTGGCTGGGGAACAGTTGTTGGGTAACAGGTCAAATGTATTAATAGACAGGCCATATGGTACATAGACAGTTTGCTCTCAACAACCTGATAGGAGTTCTGGTTGTTTGATATTTAAAAAATTTTAACTATAAAAATGTAAGAACCATCTGCTGTTATTTTTTATATATGGTAAGTTATTTAGTTACTCCGCTCATCTGCAGTTAGCACGGCTCGCCATGGAGGCTTCCATGGCAAAGCTGGGTACCCGTCTTCATTTTCAGTTGTGATGCATGTGGAGTGTGTCCTGTCCAGATTCCCTTTATGAGTTGCAGCAGGTCTGCCTACATGTAATTAGGTCTTGGGCTTGCCTTAGCTGGTGAAATGCTTTAATTGCAGTGGTCCATTTAATTGGTTGAAAATAGGTCACATCCTAATTGCTATGGAGCAAACCAAATAGGGTAATGTGACAGAGAGCGATGCCGGGTGGGCTGCTTTAGTTAGGGTCATGGAGGCCCCCAACGGGAAAGACATTGGAGTTGACATCGGAAGGGTGACAAAGAGCAGCCAAGTAAAGATCTTCAGTGAGAATTCTAAGGGGAAGGAGAGGTTAAGAGCAAAACCTCTGAACGGAGGACTAAGCACGGTACAGGAGGAAGCCCAGTGGGCGGCACCGTTGGGAGACGGAGGGGCGTGCAGGGAGCTGAGGGTGCACAGGGTCTAGTATAATAGGAGCCAGCAGAGGTTAAGGGAGGAGATACTGTCATCTGATTTACAGTTCTAGAAAGCTCCTTGTGGCCAGTCAGTGGAAACTGGATTGCTAGGAGCAAGCATGGAGGCAGGAAGACCAGAGAGGAGGTTTTCGCTGTTGTCCAGGTGAGAAACACTGGTGGCTTGGAGTAAGGGTGTGTGGTATAGATGGTGAGATGTGAGAGAATTTAAGATATACTTTAGATATGGGAGCTGTGAAGTCTACTGAATGATTTTAGTCTGAGTAACTGGGTGATTGATTGTACAGTTCTTACTCAGACATGGAGGGCTTGCTGGTTTTTTGTTAAGTTAAAAAACATTATTTTTTATCCTCACCCAAGAATTTTTTTTTTCCATTGATTTTAGAGAGAGAGGAAAGGAGAGAAACATCGGTGTGAGAGAAAAACATCAATTGGCTGCCTCCCGTATCGCCCAGACAGGGGATTGTACATGACTGTACCAGGGATCGAACCTGCAACCTTTCAGTTATGGGACGATGCCCCAGCCACGGGAGCCACACTGACCAGGGCTTTTTTTTGCCAAGTTTGAGATGGCTAATGGACATGCAAGTAAAAAATGTCCAGCAGGCAACCGAGTACATGAATCTGGAGCTTAAAGGGAAAATGAAGGCTGAAGTGTTCATTTAAATTATGTGAAGGTCAACAGTGTAGGCGGAGAGGAGGCTGAGGTCTCAGTGTAGGACACACCATCAGTTAGAAGTCTCGAGGAGACACAGCAAAGGACTATGACAGAGTAGCCAGTGAGGTCAGAGAGAACCCTGCACTGAACAGGTGGCTGGAAAGGAAAGTGTCTCCAGAAGGAGTAGATGGTGACCTCGTCATTCAGCGTCAAGTGTTAGCACCCGGCACCCGTATTCAAATGTAATCCCAAAATTTTGTTTTGTGGCTACAAACTTAGTGACAACTAGAGCAAGTGAGCGGAATGCCGGCCCACAGAAAGCCTCAGCCACAGTGGGATCAGAAATGAACAGTTTTGTCTGGGAGACAGGTCTTCGCTTAAGTCTCAGCCAGGATTCGTGAGACTTTTAGACCATTACCAAAGCAGCAACAGTAATCTTGGCTGGTGGTGTTGTTTAATGGCATTCGTATATATACGAATATATATATTCGTATATATATTGTTGGTTTGCTGGCACGGTGATGCCACAAACCAATCCTCTGAAAGTAATATTAGCTAAATTATAATTCCAGGACTCTAAGGTTCATCTAAAATTTTAAAAGCCTTTCAGTACATGCATGAAAAGACACATAAACCTGCTTATATTTTTAACTATTTCATGTGCTAATCTGTCAAAATAAGTCTCATCTTCTAAATTTTACCTATTAAAGGCAGCTTTGGTTGGGAGTTAAGTTCAGCTAATGGAAAGTTGTATTATCTGTTTGTCAGCTGGTAAATGACATTTAATGAGTAGAGATTTCTTGCCTTCTACCTCCCTTAAAGTGAAGGTATGATATATTCCAGTAAACATTTAAGTCACTAAGGGCAGTATTGGAGAGTCCTGTCTTTCTGTACCAGATACTGTAATGCAGTTGATCGCTTTTCTTGCTATATTAAGTGCACTTTCTCTAAAACACAAACTAGGGTCATGCTGTAAACAAGACGGTTTATTTTACTGATTCTAATCAAGCTTGGAGAAGTAGCAGATTTGTTCTAAATTAAGCAAAGCTGCATTTTCTTTGCAGAAGTTTCAGCGGATGACAGATACTTAGGCAAACTTTGTGAATGTTGTATTCTTACCTTCTACCCTGTGGCATTTAGTTGAATTTTACAAATAGATAAAGCTAAGAACGTATTGGGCTGATAGTTGGCGATAGGTCATGGTGAGGAATAATCTCTTGATTATTCAACCATATACTTGGTTCACTAATTAAATGACACTTGCTGGGAACAAAACATCGGAAAATGCTCCCTTTCTGTAATTTTAACAGAATCACTCGCACTGCTTTGTATCAAAACAAACTTTTATGGTACCTTGAAACTCTACCATTTTTTCTCCAGTTTGAAATAAGTTGTTGCAAACTGGAAGTAGCTTATTTACCTGGTCGGCTCAACCCTGTTTTCAAAGACCGAAGCTCAAGCATAATGCCTAAAAACACAGGACGTTACCTGTGTGCAGCTCTGCCCTCGTCATAAATGAGTAAAATATTAAACCAGTCTGACAGCTGTGTGCTTAGTTTTATGTGGAGGTTATAGGATGTAGGAAGCCTTGTCTCTGGGTCCCTCACAAGCAATTATCTTTTTGAGGTGTCAGACTGTCCTTGGGTGGTTCTTAGTGTCCAGAGCCATGTGTAGGAGGCACGGGGTTGGGGTGAAGGTGGCCCTGGGCACTCCCCTTTTCTCCTTTTTCTCCTCCTGCCCTCCCCTCAGCCACTCGGGGAAAACAAAGTTGAAGGGCCTCCTGGGTGGATCAGGCTGTGGGCGGCATTGGTGCAGAAAAGGTGCTGTTAATGGGGGTTCTCCCAGGAAGAGGCTGTGTCTGTCTTACCCACCCCGTTTCCTAGTGCTCAGAACTGTGCCTGGCGTGTAAATGACCAATAGCTCCTCGTTGAACATTGAGCAGTTGGGCGTCAGGGCTCATATAGTGCCATGTGATGCTTCTCCCAGGCCCCTCTGACAGTTACATCCTTGAATTATATGGTTCGGAGTCCAACGAAGTCCCAAGACCCACGCCTGGAAATCAGTTGATTGACTGTAAGGAAGGGCTTCTTTGTCTCAGAAGCCTCGACCCAGTTGAGACACCTCTTATGCATGTGAAGAAAACACTAGAACTCTTGGGGACACAAAGCAATGATATGTTGCTAAGAGAGCAGCTTTGTAAAATCTGATCATGTCTTCCTATTAAGTACAGTCCAAGCACATTGCCGTGGCTCCCTGTGCCCGGCATGATCCGGCTCCAGCTTTCCTCTTATACTTACCACCTTCAGGCCCCTCTTGTCTGCTCGACCCTCTGGAAAGTTCTTCCACAGCTCTTTCTGTGCCCTGGTCTTTCCGATCCTTTAAAGATCTGCTTAACTGGTACTTCTTCAGCGAGGTCTGCTGTGCCCCTCTCTCATCCATTCGACCCCATTATTTTATAGTTAGGCATTTTGCATTCTCCTCTGTGGTTGCCGTCCTGTGTATTAGCTGTCTGCCTCACTTGACTGAGTGCTTTACACAGGCAGGATTGTTTTCTGATTTGGGCAGCATGTAGTCTAGTGCCTGGCTTAGGGTAAGCTCTCAATAAATCAATATTAGTTCAAATGAGTGAATGACGTGCCAACCTATTTTTCATCAGAAAAACGGGTTCAAGTTAAAAAAAAAAAAGCACAATTTTTCTCTTTTCTCAGAATTTCAACATATAGCACGTTGAAACACAATGTGTGTATGGTTCACTCTAAAAGTTCCCTAGTCTTAGTAAAGAACTGCCTTAAAGAATAGAGTTGGCGATTTAGTGCCTGTTGCTAATGACTAATATTAGTGCATTTTATTCCTAAATTTTTAATGTTTTTTTTCTGCCCTTCTTTTTCTTTTGTCTTCCCTTTTTAGCAAGGGAAGCCATATGTCTTCGATAGAGTGCTACCTCCCAGCACGACCCAGGAGCAGGTTTACAGTGCGTGTGCAAAGCAAATTGTCAAAGGTAAGTGCTGTTTCTTTATTTCCTCCTGGCCTTTCAGAGTAATTGAAAACATTAAGTGATATTTGCAGCCTAAGAATCAATGTGCTTTGACTGTAAGCAGAGGCCTGCTAATTGGAAACACCGAATTATAGCTTGAGCTCTGGCCCTGATTTGCTGTGATGTCAGGCAAGATATTTAACCTCCCTATACCTCCTTTCCAAGAAGGTTTTTTAGTTCTTTTACCACCTTTTTGGTAGAGCTATTTTATCATCTAGGAGCTTCAAAGCAAGGCAAGCTACGTTCACACTTTTTCTGTAATGGTTTTAAAATAGTACTGCAGATAGGACCTCCTGTTTCCTTTCAAAAAGAAAAATATATATACTTGATGCTCTAATTGTCCATTTTTGGTTGATTTATTTTGTGCCTCTGTCTCTTCAGAAAGAAACTTTAAATGTGGGAAATTCTTGTGCATCCAGAAATTCTCTACAGCGTCATAAAATCACATCACCTTGCTGGTTTTTAAGCTGTTTTTGGTACCCAGCATTCCTTAATTAGGCTTTCATCTCACCCACTTTCAGTCATCCCACTCAGATCCCGACATTTGTTGCTACACGTTTGTTCCTCCAGATAGGTAGCCTGCAGCCTAAATTTGTGCCTTGGCGATCTGTCCTTTTCTCTGGGACTGGCCTTGGCCCTGAATGATTTGTGTCACCATAACAGCAGGGAGATGAAGCAATTTACAAGTCGCCCTCCCTTACCCTTTCAAATCAGGGGCAGGTTGGAGCTTGCCTTGCCGAGCTTACCATCTGCACAGAGCTGAGGGGCATCTCCTGCTACTTTGCTTTTCATCATTAAGTCCTTGCTTTCAAATTCGAATGTTTTTGCAATTGTGCTTTCAAATGTCTTGATGCTGCCACCTTTATAGGTGGCTCTGGATTTAAAGAGCAAAAAATAAAAACAAAATAAAAAAAAACACCTTTTCATGTTAGATCTACTTATTTTTAGAAGCAGAGATGACTAACCTAACGCCTTGAAATTCATGAAAATCAGTCCTGGGTACATCTGTTAGATTAATTCTGACCCTGGATACCTGCGTGGGAGACTTTGCCAGTATGAAATGTTCCTTGCTGAGGTGTATGGTTATTCACATTCTTGTTGCAGACATCAATTAATTTTGAAGGTCTTCACAGTAAGATTATTATAGAAAACTAAAGTGAAAAAATATGCCTGAATATGAGCTCTTTTTGAATTCATAATATGGACCTGTAGCTGGTGGCAATTTTTGTCTTCTCTTCTACTCTTTTGTTTCTCTTTCTATCTAAACACGTTTCCTGTGTCATTTTGGAGCATATAGTTCTAGTTTGCTCCCAGTCAACCCTTCTTCCCCTCTATTATCTGACCCTTTTATATTTTTATTAAAATAAGATTAATAACATATGAGCCAAAATTTCCTTCCTTGTCTCCCCCCTCTTCATTATCAGAACCAAGATTATTTACCACATGCTGTGCTAAGCAGGAGAGCCATCTAAATACACCCCACCCTCCCTAAGTTGACATTGTAATTAGAGATGGAGAAACTCCCTTTAGAAGAAATCCTGTGATTAACAAACAATAATAATAATCTTTGAGTCTTTATTTACCAGAGAACTTTGTGTCCCTTTCAGTGTTTGGATATTTGTACAGCATGAAATGTTAGAAATAGGCAGTCCCTGGGGAGCTCTTAGGAAGCTATGACCTAACTGTGGGTAACTTGAGACCCAGTATATGGTGAGCCACAAAGAAAACCAGTTAGAATAAAATTGGGCTCTGACATGATATAATAAACACATTTTTCAGGTACCCTAAATATTACATGAACAGACCCATTCTGTAGCAATAAAGAGCTCCTTGGTCTCTCTTAAAAGGAAGTTGAAAGAGGGATGATGAAGACCTGACTGAGCATTTTTAAATATTCACTGAGGCTACTGTGAGAGGAAGGGGCCATGTGTTTCTGCATCAGCAAGGCCAGTCATAGGCCCCTAAGAAAGGGCGCCTTGGGGTAGATTACCAGGCACTGCTGAGGCATCTCTTGCCATGACAAGCCCTATTGAAGTCAGAAAGGAAAGGCGGTGCTGTGCGGGCCTTTTGTCTAGGGGCCAGGAATTGAATCAGGTGGCTATCATGTGATCCATGATAATGTGGTGGACTGGTGAGCTTTCCTTTAAAATCTGTCTGAACCCTCCATGGTTTTGCAATCAGCAAGACTCCTTTTCATTGGCGGCTTTATTCTCTCTCAGTTTTGTCACTTCCTTCAACTTCATTGGGTTTTTAAAAAATGTTTCAAACATTTGGTCGTTAGAGTCCTGGCCTCTCCCATACTCTCATTTTTGTCTAGTGTGCGTTTTTCAAAATGTTGTCTGAAAGAATTTGTAGAATTCTCCTCCAGTTCTTCTAGAAGAGGTTATAGGGTTTGTGACTACCAGCATGGTAAGTATGAGGGTTCTTATAAACAGCTGGGAATTAAAAACCGTGGTCATGGTCACTGGATCCTATTGTTGAAGCGGAGTAACTGTCTCTCGGACTACAGCAGTCACTCTGGGTGTTTGCCTTCCACAGTGACTACACGTAGACTCTCCAGCGCTACATTTCCAGGAGAAGGTAGCTTTCTTGTTTTCCAGATTTAATTTCTTTCAACTTCGTTCACTTGATTGTTTCTTCCATTGAATGCTTATGAAGCGTATTACGTACTTACCATGTGGTAAGCACTGCTAGAGACGGGAATCACCAAGATATGTAAGACTCTGCAAGGATTTTTTAGTATAACAGAAAGATGCATCTTAATGCTCATACAAATGGATTTTATGAGTTTTTAGGTGGGTGTGTGCAAAATGCTATGGGAGCACAGAAGAAAGTCACTTGATGCTGATTTTGGTGGGGGTGGAAGGGAATTAGAGAATTCTCAGAAAGGCTGAGAGTGAAGGACGGCCGAAGGGCTGTACAAGTGGAAGGAATAGGAAAAGCAGAGGCATAAGGACATGGATTATATGGCATGTTTGGTCAACTTAGAGTGGAACAGGGTGCCTGCGGGGTGAGACTTAAAAAGAGTTAGGCTGGATCGAGTTCGGTTGAAATTTTTGTGCTTTATTCTACAGGCAATGTAGATCCATTGCAGAATTTTAAGCTTAGGATATTGTCAGATCTATTTTGTTATTATGATATATATGACTCTTCAGGAGAAATATATTTACTTAACCTACTATTATCTATCAGGCACTCTTTATGCCCTTTATATATGTTATTACATTTTAAATCTTAACAGCTCTATGGGATGGGAGCACTGTTTTTCCCACTGTACCAAAGAGGGATTTGAGGTGAAGCCACTTGGCCAGGTCAGTAAGTGGGTAGTGAGGCTGGGACTTGAGCCTGAGTTGGTCTGACTTACCTAGATTTTTCTGCACTGTCCTCCTCCCGCTTTTCTGGTGGGCCCATAATGAGCATGTAATAATTATTGTACGAGTTGTTTCTTTTCTATCAGCCATATGGACTGTTAACCAAGGGTTACAAAAAGCTAGGGACAGGAATGGGAGTGGGAGGAAGGTAGAGGAGAGAGAGAATAGCGATTGCAGTTTTCGAGCCTCGGGGTGGCCCTGGCTGTCTGCCCATATCGAGATGCGTTTCAGTTTTGAAGGTGCCGCAGGCAGTCAGCTGGGCGCAGGGGTGACCCTTCAGGCTGGCTGCTTCGGCCAGCACTGGGGTTGGCCCTGCTGTTCAGTAGGATTACCTCTACGTGCTCCGCATATGGCCTGCTTGAGTCCTTAGGTTGACGGGTGAAAACCTTAGGATTCCAAGTCGGGGAGGATATGTCCGTCACTATTGCCAGAGACCCAGGTGCTCTTGACAGGCCACCGTTTCACCTGGAAAGCTGGTGGGAGGTCACAGCAACCTCCTCAGGAACACTGATGTGTAGGTATGGTTACATCCTCCCCAAATTCTTACTTGACAGCCAAACTATTCTGTTCCAGCAAGACCTGAACTCAGAACTAGCAAAACCTAGGACAGAAAAGTTGGCTTTTGAAGTCTGCAGCAAGAGGCAGAAAGTATTTTCAAGTGTCCCACTCTCCTCCTCCCTCCTCCTCTCGGGGGTTTGCTTGGCCTTTAGATGGATGGGTGCCATGTTTATGGGGTGCTGCCGCTGTGGTGCAAGCTGAGGTCATGTCCCGCCTGACTCCGTCACAAAGAAAGGTTCCGTCTGGCCGAGCTGATTCCTGGCTCTGCGGCTGGCATATAGAAATAGCTGTTTGGTTACAGCAGGGACCCTGAAACAGATGCTTTCCTTGGGTTCAGGAACTGTCATTCGACGTGATGGAAGTGCTTTTCGGTGGACTGTTTCTGTTAGAGTCGGGGTAGGGCGGCTGTGTGGCTCAGTGCGGCGCTCAGCTCAGGCCTGCCCTCCCTCTCCTTGGTGGGGTCTCTAGTTTCCTCTGTCTCCTCTCATCTCAGCCGTCCAACCCCCAAATGCATTGTTTGCGCTGTACCCCCTCCCGCGCCACCTCTTGTCTCCACTAATAATCACCCCTAGAGTAAATAAATGCACAAACAAAAGCCCCCCAAACCCGGAGTTTGGGAGAAAATAAAGCACATCGAAAGAGAGCTTTTTCTTTTCTTTTTAAATTACCTTCTAATTCAGAATTGACTTGATAGAGGGCAGCCCTCAGCTGCATTCAACCGTGAGCGCTAGAGGTACTTCCTTCAACAGTGAATTAATTGTAACATGATTTTAAAGACCTTAAAGGCCAAGTGGAGTTTGTTTGTGTGTTCAACACTGCACTCAGTGTTGAAATGGCAGCATCGAGCAATCAGATTCTCTAGGTATATAGTCCCATGTTCTCCTCAGCTCCTTACTCCGCAATCAGTTCACATGTGTGTGTCCCAGTCCTTAACCCCTAGGTGTTTGGTGAGCAACAGCTGACTAGAGCTGGTAGGACTGTGCATTCTGCTCAGGGTGAGGGTGGGTTCAGAGAGTTGAACTGGGCCTGGGGGCTTCTAAGGAGGCCTAATTCAGATATCCTGGCCCCTTTTCTTTTTGGCAAAGGAAGAAACACGTGTGGGGTTTTTGTCAGCGGGGCTCAGACTCTGAATTGAGTCTTCCTTAGGGTGTGGCAGATTGCTCGGGGCCACCTCCCGTGTACATGTGCACTTGAAGGGTGGCCAGTGGCGCATTACAAGGAGCAAAGGAGCCGGACCCTTTGCCTTGGCTTCCTTACCCCTGTTCTAACACCTATGCTTCCTACACAGGGGCTTAAGGTAAGGAAGCCCTTTCAGTTCGGGAGAGATGTTTCATTTCTAAGAAATTGAAACTTTAGTGCTATGAATGTGGCTAGAATTCCAATTGCCTGGAGTTGTTTGTGCCATGAATATAGAATTTTAAAAGTACAACTAAAGGGATGCACCCTCCTTCCCAAGAGCATGCCCACTCCTTTCCCTTCCCCTTCTTCTTCCCGCACAGGCGTGCCTGTCCTAGACATTGCGGGTCTCCGTGAGACTTGCAACCAGGGGAGCAATGGGCAGTGGCAGCTTATCCTGAGCTAACCCCCTGAACCTGTCCCCAAGACCCCATTTCCTCTCACTCTCTAATGAGCTGACTGCAGCCCTGCCTTGGCGCACTTCTTTCCCATAACATTCCTAGGGACCCAAAGCAGAGCCCTGTCTAGTCTCTCTCCTATTGCTTCTTCTACCCTAAGCCCTTCCTTTGTTTCACTGTCCCTATCTTTAATAAACATACTGTCAAAAAAAAAAAAAAAGGGAAAGAAAGAAAAAGACTTTCTGAGAACACTCTTACGTCTTCAAGTTTTTGCTTCCCCCGTTACCATGGAAACCATTACCAGCAGTCAGATATGTGTGAACATTCCCAGTAGAGCTTGACGCAAACTCTTGAGGGCCGCTAGGATTTACAAAAATCCTGCCACTTAATTTGTCCTTTTTTAGCTTCCTGAAGGAAAATCCTGCTTTCTTTTCTGTTCTCAGTTCAGACTTCATTAACTTCAGATCAGTAAAATGTATATTAAAAATTGTTTTAGGAAATCCAGCAAAACAACAAAAACTAACTGGCATCATACAATTTGGAGAGACCAACCAGACAACCAAACAAACCTAACCAGGACCTGAAAAAGATGGTGCTGATTGCTTGGCTGGGTTTTTTTGTTTGCTTTGTTTTGTTTTTTGTCCATCACCCTGAAAGAGGACACCTCAGTGTGGGGCTCTTCTTCCTGCCTGCACTGTCCTTTCAGGAACGAAGACCTCCTCCTACATAGAGATGGTGGGTCAGGGTTTTAACTGTGCACCATTTCTCTTTCCATGAGGTTTATGTGGATGAAGGAGGGTTGAGGAGAACAAGCACACAATATGTTCTAATCACCTCTGCTGCTTTGAAAAATAACCTTCAGTGCAAAGCGGCCTCCGTACCACGCCTCCCCTGTGCCCATGGAAGCCAGCCTGCCCTGGGCGGGGCTGTGCGCAGCGTGCTCACTGTGTGTTAAAAGAAATCCTGATTCTGACAGGCCTGGGCTGTCTCACTAGCAAAGTCGCTAACAAAACAGAGGCATTAACTTGGAGTCAGGGCCCCAAGGGTCCCTGTGCTGATTGGGTTGTCACTGTGTGGCTCAGTTTACAGAGCGGGGCCCTGTCCCCCAGCTCTGGACTAGCTCCCTCTAAAGGGGCTCTGGTGCAGCCCTTACAAGAAACCTCCCCAAGGAGCTCACCCGGGCCCACATCAGATCTTCAGGAAAGAAATTCTATTCTGCACCTCACTCCAGAGATGCAGGGCGCGGATAATTTTCCCCCTGCCTAATCTCAAGAGATCAACTTAGAGGAAAAAAACTGAAGTATCCTTCTACTAAAAGGAAAATACACCACTTGATGCCTGTCCTACTTTTGACGTTACTGGGAGAAAGTGTGTCTGCCTCCTTCTACAGGAATATATTCTGTAGAAATATATTCTGTAGGATTTTGTAGAGTGGTGGCGGCCCTCATTTCTGTTTTTATCTCACAATTCTACTTAAAATGCAGTTAGAGTTGAAACATCAATTGTGTAAAAAATGAGATGGGCCATTTGGAAAATGTAATTTAAAAAGATGCATATGATCAAAGTAATGGGTTAATTTTATTTATTTTTTTCTTGCTTGCAGATGTCCTTGAAGGTTATAATGGGACTATTTTTGCATATGGACAGACTTCATCAGGAAAAACGCATACCATGGAGGTAAGATTGCAGCGTGCTATGATGTCAGGCTCTGAGACTGAACAGAACTGGTGTTTCCAGCAAAATTTGAGGTGCATGTGGCTTTTTTTACTGGGCAATAGAGATGGTTGAGGGGATGGTTATATTTGAGAAGTTTTAAAATAACCGGAGTAATAAAATCTCAGGAGTTCAGTATTTTAAAAAATCGTTTGTTGCTAGCTCTGTCAAAATAATAATAATAAATTTTATTAAAAAATAATCATCAACAAGCTAAACAGTGGTGTGAAAATCATTTACCCTAAGGAGGACCTCTGTCAAGGTGAGTCTTCTCAGAAAAAAATAAAAAACTGTAGGTCAGAAATTAAAGAAGTTGGATTGTGGACCAGATTCAGTCCGTAGACATATTTTTGTTTGGTCTGCACAGTGGTGTATTTTTTGTTTTTTTTCCCCCTTTAATTTCAGGCAGTGTTTAAAATGAGATGATTTCACACAATTCTAAGTGTCCAAATTTGGTTGAAAATTCTGAAGATCTAGCAACACTGGGCAAAATTTCACCATAATATTAAGGGTAGGCTTCACCAAAGCAGGAGTCTTCATTGTCTTGTTCACCTTTTGATTCACATGTCTAGCGTGTGCGACAGCGCTGTCACCTAGGAGGGATTTGATACAGTATCTGTTAAGATGATACTCTCGTGGTGGCCCTGGCTGACTCATGTGTATGGGCTGGGCTCTCTAGTCTACCCCAGTCCACTCAGCCCACACCACGAGTTTGAACTCTTCAGCATTCTTCCTCATCAACGTACACACCTGGCCCCGGTGGGCACTCGAGGGTGTGGCCGTGAGCTCTGTGGCTCCAGGCTGTCTTCCAGACAAGGCACACCTGCAGGCAGATTGGGCCCTTGTACCTCTGCTTTTCTTGCTTTTTACCATGGACTCCTAGAAGGCCTTCAGGGCCAGATCATTCTTCAGAAGACTGGGCCCACCTGTCAGGTGAGGAAACGTGAAACAGTGGATATTAAAAGAAACTGCCCAGAGGAAGTCTGGGGAAATTCAGTTTCCAAGCAGCAGGGTAAGATGAATCCTTAATCCTTCAAGCTTCGGTTTTTTCATTTACGGCGCCCTCCTGGGAATTTCACTGACCGGCTGCTGCAGAGTCAGTTTAGCTTATGAATCATTCCTATTGAAGAGGAGGTTTCAAAGGCATGGGGCTAAAATCCTCAGGGCTCTGATGTCTGCTCACACCGATTTCCAGCGTGGGCTGTGACTCTGGGGGTCTCATTTCTGCTGTGTTGACTCACTTTCACCGTTCTGCTGGAGACAAAGTGATTCAGAGGCTGCATAGATTAAAGGAAGCACAAGCTTTGTTTGCCACCTCCTCTAGACAGAGCAGGACTGCTCTGACACCTGAGCCTCATTGGCCCCTCTTCCCCGCATCTCACACCCTTCAGCAGCACACGTTGGCACACAGCTTAGGTGTCCCCCGCTCCTGCTCCGGCCTCTCGTCTGTCTCTCTGGCTGGGCCCCAGACCCTTAACCTTCTAGGTTTGAGAAAAGCTGTGGTTATGCATTTTGTAAGTCCTACCCCCTCCAGGCGCCGTGGACTGGAACTCCTCCATAGGCCATAAGGCATAGGAAAGAGAGAGGGCATCTCATGAGGATATCAGTCAGTCACTAGGTTTTTGGAAAATTACCAAATAATATACAAAATAACAACAACCTCCAAAATGCATTATTTAAAATCCTCCAGAATCTCAGGGAATGGTTACAAGGGTGACCTTTTTAGCTTTGAGGTCAATTCATTTTGGGAAAATGTAAGGCACTTGCTAAATGTCAGATACTGAAATTGTAAACCGTCAAAGGAAAGACCTTCCCCCAGAGTAAAATCATGGTTTGTATTTACGTGAGGGGAGAGTGGGTGGGTGTAACATGATGGCAAAGAGGTGTGTGTTGGGAACTTAAAACTAAAATCAAAGGCGTTTCGTTAAATGGGAGCATCTTCAGCCCTCTGTTTCATGGTGTAAACCCCACAATGGCTATAGCAGTTCTGGGGACCCAAGGAGACTCATGGGGACGAAAAGGGAACTGGATTTTGTGTGGATCACTCTCATAGTTGCCTAAATTCTGTGGCCTCTTTCTCTTTGTCCGTTTTTAAAATGTCGATTGCAGTGAGTTGCGTTTCTTTATTGTGACTTTTGAAGATCACACACTTACGCCTACAGGAGGGAAGGAGTGGGTGGATGCGAAACCTTTCCTGCTGCCCCCCAACCCCGCCAAATTTAATCTGGTTATTTCTGTGGGGTGATTATAGATTGGAGAAAAGGCAGGGGATATTTTAGAGGAAAAGGAGGGGCCCCAAGCTAAAGTTATAGAGACTACATGTAGGAGAACAAGGAATCCAGGACCCTGGAATGCAATTAAATAAAAAAAAAAACCCAAAACCCTGCAGGGTTTGCACCATCTGAAAGGAGGAATTTTATGTATTCGGAATTACACGTTGTGATCTTTAAAAGGCTTTTGGAAGGGGATGTTAACTCCCGGAATGGACAGCGCTGTCACATTTTAAAACTGTTTTTCATTTTAATCCCCCCATTTTTGCTCTGACATCCAGTGGCGATTCTGTTATCTTCTTTTGAGGGGGAATAAACAGATAAGCCTACATAAAACTGGTAAGATTAGCTTTTGAAGATGGAGCATTTAAGGCGGATTTTCAGGAAAAATATGAAACACTTGACAGTGTCGGGGCTAAACTGGTCGTGCACTGGGCCCCAGCTTGCCCAGCCAGGGCTCAAGGGTCTGCGGTGGAGAAGGCTCTGCTGGGGGGCTGTCTGAATGGGGAAGAGAGGGCTTGCCTTTGGTTCAGCCTGCGATGCTGTGAAGGGCTTCCTTGGCCCTGTGCCTTACTTACTTTGTAACCTCCTTCAGTACACTGACATAGATGGATGGAGACACCCTGTGTTTTTCCTTCTGTCCAAAGGGACACTTGGAGGCCATCGAATGGGTACAGGCTGCCCTGCCACTGAGTGGAGCCTGCCAAGTGATTTTAATGAGCCTGTCTGAGTGCATTGGTGCTCGTGTGAGCTGACGGGCTGCCTGCTTTCCCATCTTAAGTGTTTCAGGAAACTGTCCTTCTTGGGAGGTTGAAGAGGCAACTGGGGCTGGAACAAAGGGAGGTTTGTTTCATGGCCAATGGCCTGGGTCTGGTTTCTTCTTTCATCCTTGCTCTGAGAAGGCCACGTTCAGAAGTGGGGAAAGTTTTTTGAAGAGGATTACACAGGATTCAAGTACAAATTTGTTTTTTTCTCTCTGGGAGAGACAAGATGATGAAGTGGTACATTCCTTTGCTACTTGATCCTGCAGCTGACTAAACTTGTCACAGTTCTCTAACTGGGCATTGTTCTTTCTTGGTTCCTGTACCTTTGTTACGTGACTCCCATCTCACCTTGCCTGCCTACATCCTCTTTGCCCACCTTTAATCTTACTCTTCCCTTGGGATTCAGCATTCCTCAGGGCAGCCATGCCTTGTCTCCCAACCTGGAAGGAACTTTTCTCTGGGTAGCTTCCTGCTTCTTTACCACCTCTTATTGCCTCAGGTTAATATTTGTTGTATGTGTGTACATGTGTATTTAATTTGCAAGGCAATCAACCTAGAAGCAATGAAGGTCTTTATGGAATATCTCTGTCTCATACACACACAGCACATACCCCCACAACATCACCCCACACCACGCATATCAATACATACATGTACCACTCACATACATATACATATATCTGCATATACATACCACATACATGCCACATACCACATATACCACATATACACACTATTCACACACCAGACATCCACACCACACACTCATCACTTCACAAATCAACCCCCCCACCCACCCACACACACACTCAAGCACAGATTGTTTGAGCAGACTCAGTTTACTGAGCATACGGGCCCTCGCCACTCTTGGGCTTATAAGCTGGATCAAGCATCCCGGCCCCCAAACCTGTAATAGATTGGGGATAGCTTCTGTCACTGTGGGGATGAGGGTATTACTACTGCTTCTTCTCCAAATGAACATGTGCTTCCCTCTCACGCGATGTTGGGCTGGAGGCTTCAGAGAAACAAAATGAGGAGTGTCGCGTACTCACTCCTGGCTCTGCCTTGATTCTCTCCCTGACAGAGACAGACAAAGGGACGTCAATACTCGTATTAGCCAGGAATCAATGGGAAGATAAATCTGTTGAAAGGGAAAGCATCTAAGTAAACAGACTTGAGTCAATTATGAATGATTTTTGGATTATCAGTCATTCTTCTTTGGTTGTGGACTACTGAGGAGAAACTAAAGGATTATGATGAATTATGAAAGAACTCTGGAGGGAGTTGGGGGTGGGGGATAAGTTTTAGACTCTCTGAGTCGGATCAGCCCAGTGGTGTCACAGCATTTGACTGCACAGAGATCTGTATTTTCACTGCAGGTGTCATCTCTGCCAGCAGTCTCCACAGTCCAGAGCAAGCGAGGTCTAATATTTGATTTGTTACATGTTTATGATGGCCTATGCAAATAAAAGTGACCAATATTTGAGCCTCTCAGTCCCTGTTATTTGCATAAGATACATATTAATGGTGCAGAGTAGAAATGTGTTTCAGAGTTCAGGTCAAATAAACTCCAACAACTGCTTAATGAGAAGCTGCTACGAGCTGAGTAACATAATGCTAACATTTACTGTCACTAAGCACTTTATCTATACTGTGTAATATAAATTCCACAATAATTCTATGCAATAGATACTATACTAAGTTTCATAAGCAGTGGGGGGATTGCATATGTGCTGGTCACCCGTGCCTTAGGGAGTGTACAGTCAAACTGAAAAACAATATAAGCACATCAAATGCTTTTAGGATTCCTAGCAGACGAGGGCATTCCAGGAAGTACCAGCTTTCCCAGGTAAGAAACCTTTGCCGGAGACCAGAACTCATGCCAAAGTTCATGTGGCCTTTTGCTTTTGGTAACTCAAATGTTGGCTTGAAAGTCAATCTGTAGGAGAGGCACTATATGGTGCACCCCTGAAGGAAAAAGAAGATTTGACTGAGAAAAACAAAACAGATCTTCCAGGTATTGGGCAGGTCTGGAATGAGGATATGGGTCAAAATTGTGAAGGTTGTGGCGCATCTCTAGAAAACTAAAGAGCTAACAGTGTTTTGTGCTATTCTTCCAGTTTCATTTGTTCCTAGAGCTTTATAACTTTCAAAGGTCTGAAAAAAATTCTCTGGGAATATGGTTGGCAGTGATCACTGTAGATGCAGACTGTTCATGCACTGATGGCTTGTTTAACATGTAATGGAATGTAAGTGTTCATCTGAGTGTGGACATAAGTGAGACTCTGAGAGTTGTCCACTCAGGTCCATGCTAAGGCCATTGCTTTAAGTACTTAAGGACTCGCCTTTGGGAATTGCTTTCAGATCCTATGTCATATAGTTTTGAAAGGTGGCAAAGTCTAGATCTTAAAAATGAATTTAGTAATAGTCCAAATAGTAAAAGAATTAATCTGCTCCTCTTTTTTTTTTAATTTTACCTCTTAGATAAAATAAATAGAATTAGAAAAAAAGGGGGTAAAAAAAAGAACAAGAGAATATCTCACATTTGGATTTTAAGTATTAGAAACAGACAAATGTTATTTGGAACATTCAGTCTGAGAATTACAGGTTTAAAAAAATTGATAAAATGAATTTTCTTGATTGGTTTATAAAGTGAGAATGAAGGTATTTCCTAATAAGGTCCTTAGGAGTTTTTGAGCAATAATGACATTAATGAAACTGTATCAGCTCTCAAGGCGATTTCAATAAAGCAGATTACCTTGGATTTGTAGGTTCTGTTCAGGTTGTAAAAATTCAAAAACAAAACACATTTTAGTATGTTACAGTCACTCATATGTTCCCAGTAATCCTCCTTCCTTCTCTTCTTCCTTCCTGCCCACTGACTCTCATGCTCACTGATTTGAGGGGCAGCAGGAAGGAATATTGTGGGGCTTCACAACCTGACAGAATAAGCTCTCCCCTGCTGGGGAATAAGACCAACGTGTTGAGTTACTCCGCTAACTTTTGGTCTGTTGACATGTCAGGTAGATTTCCAAGGGAGCAGACAGTCCGTGTGTGGGTGTTCCTTCTCTACAAAGTTCTAGTGAAGAAACCCAGGTGTGGTCTTTTCTCTGTCCATGTGTTTCCCAGCACTCTTTAGCACCTGTGTTTGTGTTTTTTACCCACTAGGGGAAGCTGCATGACCCTCAGCTCATGGGGATCATCCCAAGGATTGCACACGACATCTTTGACCACATCTATTCAATGGATGAGAACCTGGAGTTTCACATCAAGGTCAGTGCCATTGATTGGGACTCAAGGAAAGAAACAGGGCCCAAAATTATGTTTCTCAGTTTTCCTCTTATTTCGTACATGTGAAAAAGATGATCTCTATTTTAAATGACTTCTCTGTGGTAAGCAGAACCGTATATTTTACTCAGTGATTAAGGTAATACTTAGTAACCTGGATGGTTTGCTTGAGATAGCAAGATGAGGGAAAATTTCTTTAGGATGTAATCATCTCGATAGCTGCCCAACTTCTGCCCTTTACCCTGTGGATTTCTCTAGATATGACTGGAACACGTCCACAGAGTGTGTTCCGTGGGGCATAGTTCCTCATATTATTAATACATGGTTTACCGGAGAAAATGCTCATGTGGCCAGATAAGCTGTTGAACAATGTTAAATTTATCACAAGCTTAAATATGCTATTGTGTAATGCGATTCTGCAAAGGGAACACGGAGGATATTACATTTCCCAGCTTGACTGGACATGTTTTTTTCTCCCATAGAGTATGACAGACTAGTGTTTTGAGGAGCATACTCTAAGAAATGTCGGGAAGGGGAATGCTCTTCTCCTTGTGTTTGTGTGTGAATGTGTGTTTCAACCAGAACCTCTGTTTGTGCTTCATGATGTTTGGTATTGATGTTGGGGTATATTCATTGGAACTTCTTGGAACTTCTTCTTCTTTTTTTTTTTTTTTTTAAGATTTTATTTATTTTATTTTTAAAGAGAGGGGAAGAGAAGGAGAAAGAGAGGGAGAGAAACATCAATGTGTGGTTGCCTCTTGTCTGCCCCCTACTGGGGACCTGGCCCGCAACCCAGGCATGTGTCCTGACTGGGAATTGAACTGGCAACCCTTTGGTTTTCAGGCCAGTGTTCAATCCACTGAGCCAAGGTGGAACTTCTTTGTTTGCAGGTGACTGAAAGCCACTTGTTTAAGCAAAGAGAGGAAGTTGTTCTAAGATACAGAATCTGGTAGTAGGCATAGGGGAGAGGGGTTGTGCAAAAGCAAGAAATCCAGGTCCTACTTTTTCTTTTTAACTTAAAAAAATTGAGTTATAATTCACATACCATAAAATTCACCCCTTTAAAGTATACAATTTGATGGTTTTTAGTCTCTTTCCAAAATTATATAACCATGATCACTGTCTAATTGTGGGACATTTACATCACCCCCAAAAGAAACTCCATACCCATTACAATCCCTGCATTTCTGACTTCTTGCCTGGGTTTTTTTTTTGGAGGGGGTGGCATTGCACCGTGGCAGCCCCTTTTCCACATTCCCTTATTGATAGTTCCTAATTCCCCAGGAAGTTGGCTTACTGGCCCAGCCTTCAGTAGGTGACCCCCCAGCTCTGACTAGCTCTGTCCAGGATGTATATGGCTGACAGGTCCCACTATGGTGGGACCATGGTGGGGACAGGGTAGACAGCGGGTGAAGAGGATAAAGGGTCATTCTAGGAAGATATGGAGCTGAGAAGATCAGTCAAGAGGTCGAATCCTTGAAGGTTGGGACCTTAGTCTGCTAGGCCCACCATTTAGAGATGAGGAAATGCAAATTCAAAGACATAGCTTCAGATGTCCAAAGTTACATATCAGGTCATTGGCAGAATTGCGATAAACTCTTGACCTGACCAGCCCCACATAGAGTACCTTTTCCATTATATTAAACTTTTACCCTTTACCCTTCTTATTTCTGCGAAGTACCTTTCCTAAAGGCAGTAGCCCTGTGACTCGGTTGGGTGTCATCCACAAAGCGAAAGGTCTCTGGTTTGATTACTGGTCAGGGTACATGCCTGGGCTGCAGGTTCGATCCCTGGCCGGGGCACATCTGGGAGGCAACTGATTTATATTTCTCTCTCACATCTGTGTTTCTCTCCTCTTTCTCCCTTCCCCTCTCTCTAAAAATAAATAAATACAATCTTTAAAAAAACACACACTCATAACCTATTAAAAGAAAACAAAGCAATAACTGTTCACCAAATTATAAATTGCATCTGGCAAATCTTTTTCCTTATAGTTCCCCTTGTTGGCTAAAGCAGCTTCTTGCCAGGGTTCTTTATATCTAAGGATACAGAAGCTTGTTGCTTTGATGGGATCAAGATTTAGGAGCTTAGTGCATCTTTAAGGCTGTTTGCATTTAAATACCTCAGACTACTGTAGGGTTCTTATGGGATAATCTTGGTATAAGACGTTAAACCAATTACTGCCTTCAAAATACAGCCTCCTATTAGAATCTTATTAAGATAAAAACAGCTCCAGCATGAAGGGGGAGGGGAGGAGAAGCAATATTTCAGTCTCTAGGGCTGAATTTTACATATTTTACATAGTTTCCATCCTCCATATGTCGTTTTGCTTACTTATTTCATAAGTAATATTCATTAAGTGGGCAAGTTAGCTATTGACTACTCTTTATTTTGAACTGAGTAGTGACAGGCCTAATCAAGAAAAAGAAGCTTGATTAAGGCAATATTAAAAATCTGGCCCTTAAAGTAGGTCCCACCATGAGTTCAAACATTTTTGAATATGCTTTTTCTTAATGCCAAACAAGACCTATTTATTTTTCTTTTACCTGTCTTCACGAAGTATTTGAAGTGACAAAAATAGCAAAATTAACCATCCCCCAAAAGCAGCCAGGATCTATTTTGGTAAAAACAAATGAATAAATCAGAATTCTCTTTCTACTGATGTTAAGTAGACAGGATTCTAACTGACAGATTTGCTAATATTGAGTTCAGTGACTGCTTTTTAGATGTAATTAATTCTCTCTACAGTCTGTGGGAAAGAAGGGCACATGTTTAAGATCTCAAAGATAATAGAAAAGTCTTATTGAAAACCAGGCAATTCTGAAATACATTGAATGGGTTGGAACCACGGTAGAGTTAGTTGTAGTAAAGGCTGGGTTAGGAAGTGATGTCCAAGATTAGAGACCAAACAGACCCATAGGATTCCACGGGAGCAGTGTTTCTCTTGCAGGTCAGGTAAGTGTATTTGTGCAGACAAGGCTCAGTGACGGGGGAGTCTGACAGACATTCGTGCAGGCAGAGGTTGTTGGAGAGACAACCTGGAGGGGATGCCCAGCTGCAGATTCTAGGGTTTGAGGTCAGGACCCCGTATCTCACAGAAATGAGGAAGTTAGGAGGTTCCAGGCTGAGATGCAGATGAAAGGTCATGAACCAGGGCTGCATTAGGTTAGGACCAGTGTCAGGTTACAGAGCCTTTACCTGCTGCCCCAACTAGAAGCAAGACTGGAGGTGCGGTTTCACCTATAGAATCACATTCCAACTTTACAATGATTTTTTCAACTTTCTAAAACAATAACTTTTTGTCCATTCCTTTGTTTAGATTTCAAAAAAAAAAAAAAAGAATTGCCCATGAACATAGGAGAGAAAATTTGATCTGGGAGGCAGAAGGCCAGTGTAAATCCTAGAGGGAATTTTTGACATCGTCAAGTCTGATGGCTTCATTTGATAGATGGGAAAATTGAGGCCTAGGATCTTGGCCACATGTGAATTAAATTTTCAAGATCACATCTCATTACAGTTGTTCTCTGACGGTAGCCGTCATATGAATCGCCTGGGAAATTTAGAAGCTGATTCCTAGGTCCTGTTAGAAATTCTGATCCAGGAAGACTGCAGTCGGGGACAGGGCTCTGCGATTTAAACAAATACTGTGGGAGATGCTGATGTAGGTGGCGCTTGAACTGAGGTTTGAGAATAACTGATTGGAAGGCCTTCTTTCCTCTCACAGTCTAGTTGTCTTTCATTAAATCACATTTCGTTCAGATCCATCCTGGATTCCTCAAACCTGCCACCATGATAATTTCTCTCCCAGTTACTTTTCTGAGCTTTTTTAGTTCTCAGCAAACTGCCTTTACCCCTTGCCCCACTTCCTTGAGTGTTTGGGCCATGCCCCCACCCTGGTCTGATGAGGCTGTCAGTATCATGCATAAGGTAAAGCCTACTGATTTTGACAATTACTTGCAAAGAATGTTTTCTATTCCAGCTGTTGTCATACCTAGAAGTTTGCCTGGTGCTCATCTAAGGTAAAAGGTAGATCCCTCCTGTAAGTGGCAGTCTAGCACACGATGTCAATAACACCTGAATCCGAGCCATAGGGAGCGGTGATGTGTGGGGATGGAGAGTGGCCCGCCCTGAGCTGGGACTCAGAGCTGGCCGACACCGTGGGAAGCAGCGGATCTCTGCACGCAATGACTGGATCTTCACTCTGGATCCCTTCTTCTTGCTCTTCTTAGCTAATGCATGAAAAAAGCTTTTATAAGTTCTAATAATGGTATTTTTGTAATATAGTGTGACATTTCTGTTTCAAACTCAACTTGCTTTTAACAGGTTTCCTATTTTGAGATCTACTTGGACAAAATCAGAGACTTACTTGATGGTAAGTAACCTGAGTGCTTGTCCTTTATTTGTTCTAAAACCCAGGGAGGTTGAACTAATGTATAGCATTTCAGCTTAAGGAATTAATGGAAGTATATAGAGATGTTCTTTTGCCTTCAGGCTATCCGCTTAATCTTTGCTAAGGCTTAAACTTGCATATATATATACATACATATATATATATATTTATGCGCAAAGTGATTAGATCTGCCTGTCTTTTGTAATGACTTCTATTTTTCCTCCAATATAGGGTCTTTAACTTTTCTTTTCTTCTTGCATGTCATCATTATTATCTCTGTAGTATCCAAGACAAACTTGGCTGTTCATGAAGATAAAAACAGAGTCCCATATGTAAAGGTATGAGGAAAATTTGATTGATGATGAAATTAATTTCTCTCCTGTCACTGTCATAATAATTAGTACATAAGATGCCCAGAATATTATGTATATGAAGCACACATAGATATTTAGTCATGTTCCTTATATTTAAAATCCACCTGATTAAAAAAGTAGACATTTAATTTCTTCAGTCATATCTATGTGAATGTGTGAATGAATGTATCACAAATGTTTAATCACATGGTAAGAACTGCTGAAGTGAATAGACATTTATTCATGTTTATAGGAACTTTGGTGTTGAGTGTAATTGTTTATACTCTGCTGTTAGGGGAAGCCTATTATAGCTTTATGTCTGGTACTTCAAAGGGTCTAATTAAAGTTGGTGGCCAGATGGTAATAAATAAAGATGGAAGGCAAAGCAAAACTTCATCTATTTCTTTTTCTGTCATTGATTTTCTTCTTTACTGCTGCCTCTGCTGCTGCTGAGTTTGAATATGTACTGAAAAATCTGGGGAAATTGACATTTCTGGTTCATTTCTCAGTTTCCTAGGGATTGCTCAGACTTATTTTTAAATGTAGAATTAAAGCCTTAGGCACGGGGGAAAAGTTGTTGGATCAACATTGCAGCCCTTCTCTTGATCTACACATCTAGGGGAGAAGTGGGAATATATTTAGTTGTTTCAAAGTATTGTTGCTTTTCAGTTTTTTAATGGTGAACCTGAACTGACTCTTGCAGGGGTGCACTGAGCGGTTTGTGTCCAGCCCCGAGGAAGTCATGGATGTGATAGATGAAGGCAAAGCAAACCGACATGTGGCTGTAACAAGTAAGCATGGTGTGGTGTTTCCTCCGTTTCCTCCCTTCTGCCTTTGGATACAAATGTCTGCCTTCCCACCAGGAGGGACGGGTAATGAGGTCCACATGAAGTAACGCATGGGAAGGAGGTTGAAAGCACTGACTCAGACACAAACAGGGAGCATGTGCAGTGTATCTAGGTAGCTCATGGGGAACAGCACCTCCTGCTGTCCAGGGAACTCTTGGCAATATTGGGTGGGACTCATTGAAACCTGATAACAACTTAAGCCTGAATCCTGGGGAAAACAACCAATCAGCCAGCCAGCCAACCAACGAGAGTGGGAAAAATGTAAGCTTCTAAGTTTACTTATTTTAACCATGTTATATTGTTCAGGCATTAAAAAAAAATCAAAACCAACCAATTCTACAGTCATACACATGGAAAGAAACAATATTGGACTTCTGCCCTCTGTATAAAGGGGAAAGAAAAGCAAGGAGGGACTCAGAAAGTGGAGCTGGGAGCATTCTGGAAAACTTTCTGACGCTGTGTCACTAACACATTCAGGCCAGCTTGTTTACTCTTTAGCTCCATCCTCGGCAGGTGTACACATCTCAGGGAAGCAGTTCATGTGGTGTTCGAACAGCAGAGGTTCCATGAAAAGATGAGGGCTGTCTTACTCAGCAGGATATGGATAAATTAGAGTTACTTCATATGAAGAGGAGCTGAAAGAGCTGTCTTTCTAGCTTGGAACAGAGAAATAAATCTGGGGAGGACATGTGGACAGTGCATTATTTCTTAACATGTTCAAAGTGTTGATATTAAGAAAGAGTCAGCTTGCTTTATTTGATCTGAATGAATAGACCACCGAGGATCGTTGAAGCGACAGGCAGGCAGATTTTGGCCTCCACGAGAACTCTCTAATCCTGCCCTGGTTAAAGCCTGCTACCTGGAGAAGTAGTGAGATCCCTGTATGTTATAGAAGAGATTCATGTATTGATTGACTGATTTCACCTCTTAAGTCTCTTCCACCCAAGGTCCTATGATTCCATGACCCAGCACTGTAATTCTCAACCTTTTCTCTACCCCAACAAACATACCAGGTGACATTCATCTATGTGCCAAATTTCATAGGCAGGCCTAGACTTGTATACAGTGTGGGTTAAACTCTCTCTCTCCTGCTTAAAACGAAAACACTCACCTACATAAACATGAAGGAATGCCAGACTCATATTCTTTCAGTAATGGCATCTCTCATTTATAAAGAAGTTATTCACTTGGTTTCTTAAGCTATTGTCAGTAAGGAATTGTTCATGGTATCATTGACAAGCCATCTCAGCCCCTTGGTTCAGGACTTTTGGTCCAGAATATTACTCTTTTTCTTATCATTCTGGTAAGGTGGCTTTTAAAATTATTGTGGTAAAATACACATAATATAAAATTTACCATTTTAACTATTCTAAATGTGCAGTTTAGTGGCATTAAGTATATTTACAATGTTGCGCAGCTATCATCACTATTTCCAGAATTTTGACACACTCTACACCCATTGAATAATGACTCCCCCGTACTCTCTCCTTCCAGCCCCTGATTCAACCACCATTCTACTTTCTGTTGCAATGAATTTGACAACGCTAGGTACTCATATGAGTGGAATGATACAGATTCTTTTATGACTTGTGTATTTTGCTTAGCATAATCTCTTCAAGGGTTATCCATGTTGTAGTATGTGATACATTTTTTTTACTTTTTAAGGCTAAATAATATTTCATTGTATGTATTATATACCACATTTTGTTTATTCATTCACCCATAGATGGACACTTGTGTTGCTTCCATCTTTTGGCTATTGTGAAAAATGCTGCTATGAACACGGATGTGTAATTAATTACCTGTGCAAGTTTCTGCTTTTGGTTCTTTTGGGTATATACCCAGGAGTGGAATTGTTGAATCATATGGTAATTCTACTTTTAATTTTTTAAGAAACTGCCATGCTGTGTCTATAGCAGCTGCACCATTTGCATTCATACCAGCAGTGCATAAAAGTTTCAATTTCTTCACATTCTTGCTAATGCTTGTTATTTTTCATGGTGGTATTTTTTTCTTTCTTTTTATTTTTTATTTTGTATTTTGTAGCCATCCTAATAGATGTGAAGTGCTATCTCATTGTGGTTCTGATTTGCATTTTCCTAATGATTAGTGATGTTGAGCATCTTTTCATGTGGTTATTGGCCATTTGTACATGTTTGGAGAAATGTCTATTCAAGTCCTTTGTCCATTTTTAATTGGGTTGCTTGGTTTGTTGTTAATTTGTAGGAGAGTTCTTTATACCATATTTTGCCATGTATAATTCACTCCCACGTATAATACACACCCACATTTCTGGCCCAAACTTTCAGGAAACAAATCTTTCATTTTATTTTTGTAATTCAGTTTTTTATTTATATTTAGATACTTGTTTTTTGTATTATAAAAGAATTTTAAAGGAGTTACACTTTTAATGCATAAGCATAAATAAAAGAATTTAAAACATTTATATAGATATGGAATAAGTACTACCCATGTATAATGTGTATCCTTATATTTTCCTGAAGAATTTGGGCAAAAAGGTGTGCATTATACATGGAAAAATATGGCATATTGTGGATATCAATTCCTTATCAGATATATGATTTGCAAATATTTTCTCTCATTCTGTGGGTTACCTTTTTACTCTGTTGATAGAGTCCTTCGATGCATAAAAGTTTTTAATATTGAAAGTCCACTTCATTATTTCTTTTGTTGCTTGTGTTTTTGTTGTCAGATCCAAGAAATCATTGCCTGTCCAGTGTCATGAAGCTTTCCCTCTATGTTTTCTTCTAAGATTTTATAGTTTTAGCTTTTCTGTTTGAGTCTTTGATCCTTTTTGACCTAATTTTTGTGTGGCTTAAGGTAAGAGTCCCACAATATTTATTTATTTATTTATATTTTTGCATGTGGGTATCCAGTTTTCCCAGCACCATTTGCTAAATGGATTGTCCTTTCTCCATTGACTACTCTTGACACTTGTTGAAAATTATTTGACTGTGTTATGTGAGGGTTGATTTCTGGGCTCTCTATTCTGTTTCATTGTTTATAACTGTCTTTGTGCCAGTGTCACACTGTTTTGATTATTGTAGTTTTGTAGTAAGTTTGGAAGTCTGTAAGTGTGAGACCTCCAACTTTGTTTCTTTTCAAGATTGTTTTGGCTCTTTGGGGTACCTTGTGATTTCATATGAATTAGGATGGACTTTTCTATTTCTACAAAATATGTCATTAAAATTTTGATATATTACATTGAATATGTAGGTCACTTTTGATAGTATTGATATCTTAATATTAAGTGTTCTAATCCATGAATATGAATGTCTTTTCATTTATTTGTGTCTTCATTTCTTTTAGCAACATTTTACAGTTTTCGGTATACAAGCCTTTTGCTTCCTTAATTAAGTTTATTCCTATCTTTTTAAGTTGCTATTTCAAATAGAATTGTTTTCTTAATTTCCTTTTTGGAATGTTCATTGTTAGTATATAGAAGTGCAACTTAATTTTATGCACTACCTTTGTATCCTCCTACTTTGCTGAATTTATTTATTCTAACATATTTTTGGGGGGAATCTTCAGAGTTTTTTCCCATATTATGTGGTAAGATAGTTATAAGAACTGATTGCTAGTGGGGGTTGAATAAGACAGTCACTGGGGTCTCTGCCTGCCTGATGAACAAAGACCAGGGCCCAGAAAGATTTTTATTTCCCGTGCTTGGTCCTAATGAAGCGTATTTAATCTTTGAGATCTTCTGTGTGCCTAGCATGGATTATAGAATGTCTTAATCCATGACTTCCTTAAGAATGTTTCCAATATTACTCATAAAGCAACACTCCACACATGAAGAAGATGGGAGACATCAGGTTCTAATCATGATGATAAAGGCTAAGGGACTTGAAGTGAGGCAGGGAAGGAAACTGAGTCCTTCAAGGAGACGGCCAAGCTAGCTTGGGATGTTGGGGGATGGGTCTTCTTTAGGCAGAAGTAGAGAACCTGTGCCTTAAGTCATTGACTTAGGTTTTAGATTACTCTCTTTGCTACTTAAAGATATTTAAAATCTTTCATTTCTAGAATAAGCATTGTTTTTAAGAAGATATGGTGGTCTCAGATAATTTCCTTATTTCTTTTTAATTTTTGATTTTAGAGAGAGGGAAAGGGTGGGAGAAGGAGAGGGAGAGAAACACTGATGGGCTTCCCTCCAAATGCGCCCCCACTGGGGACAAAACCGGCAACCCAGGCATGTGTCCTGACCGGGAATCAAACCGGCAACTTCTTAGTATGTGGGACAGTGCCCAACCAACTGAGTCACGCTGGCTGGGCTGTCTCAGATAATTTTCAAAATTGGGTGGATTTTTAAAAAATGAAACTATTAAGCATAATTCATTGTACTTTTTATATGAGAGTCTTGCTACCTAAATTTATGTGCTTTTTGTAGAGCAATAAACTATTTTTCTTTTCAGACATGAATGAACACAGCTCTAGAAGTCACAGTATCTTCTTGATTAATATTAAACAAGAGAATGTAGAGACTGAAAAAAAACTCAGTGGGAAGCTTTATCTAGTTGATTTGGCTGGGAGCGAAAAGGTAATTTGTTCTTTATTTGTATTAGCTGTAATTTCCCCCTGTTATTTGCTTCACTGTGCAATGGTATAAGTTTTATGCCTTTATATTTCCTGGTTTTAAAGAGCTTTTAAAGTTTCTGATGTTGCACCAAGATGTTATTAAATTTAACCTCGGTTCCCCTGCTCATTCTTTTCTGGTCCTAAAGTCCCCTATTCACTGGAGGCACTTAGAATGCCAACTCTGATTTATGCCTAATAGCCTCTGATGATGACATTAGGCAAGCTTGGCGTGAACTTAGCTTGGCAAAGCCAGCGTCGCAAAATGCGGGAGGGACATGCACTTCTGAGGAAAGAAAAAAGCTCCTTGTCGTCCCAGACTCAAGTAGGCCAGGAAAGGGCATAGTGTTGGAATGTGGTGGTCCTGCCTCTGCAGGTGTGTTTGCTGATAGATCTGGAACCTGGAGCTCTCCCTGCCTTCCCAGCTTCCCTCTGCAGTAGGCACGGGATGGTGTCTCACATGGGCAGCCTTACTTCTTCCTTCAGGTTCTGAGGCCTGTAGCCAGTGCTTTAGCTACATGCCGCAGCCCTTCCCTGTTTCTGGCAGGGCACTTGTTAGGCATCTATATCCTGCCCCATGTTCACCCTGGCACTGGCTAAGGCCATACTCCAGAACAAAGAGGCCTCCCAGAACCTCCCGCCTGCCCCCTCCAGCCTCACTTCCATGGCACCACCAGAGACTCCTGCTGCCCACTCTGGCTTGGGGAGTTTTCCCTTCTTGGGCAATAGAACAGAGCAAGTCCACGCGCATCGTACCACATGGCCTCTCCACCATCGCCGACTTTCCCCATCCGGGCCAGCCCTGAAGCTGTCAGTCAGTCTCCCGAACTGTGGAATTGATCCCTACTTAACTGCACCCCACTAGTGAGTTGCCGGAAGGCCACTAACATCCCTGTGAGAAATGGCTACTTGGATTGTTCTCCTGGACGCATCTGTGGAACCGTGAGCAGAAAACCATCTGGAAATTTTACTGCCGTGGGTTGGTAACTTTAAGTGGACCCCCGCCAGAACGGGATTAGGGAGCAGCATTTCTTAGTTCTAGACGAACATTGGCAAACAGGGTCCACTTTGCTGCCACACCGGCCGTGTGGGCCCAGACCAGGAGCCCGGTCGCCCCTCTGCTCTTCCCCCGCTTGCCCTCTTTTCCTTTAGAGCACAGGGATGAGTAGTTAGGACCTAAATGCAGCTGAAAAATGCTAAATGCTGGCAGCTATGAGTGGCAGCCTATCCTCTGCGCAGGCTTGGTGGTTCTTGCTTATGATATTTATGAGGTATTTTAAAAGGTGTGGTCCCACACACCATGTTTTTTCCCCCTCACATCTGTTTTCCTTTGCCCCAAATGCATCATCTACATCAATGTGTCAGTGTGATCTAGTAGAACAGAACTCTGGGCTTTAGTCCCCGATTCCTGTAAATGGTATTCTTCCCTGAGGCTGGCAGTCTGACATCTCTGGAGCTTAAATTTTCCTTGTCTATAAAAGGAAGGTGATTGTACCTGTCTTGCATGTTTCATGGAGTTAAGGCGCTCAGAAATGAAAGCATCTTAACGTCCTGTGAATAGACTCTTGTTATTTGTGGCCCATCCTCTGTGTTATTTCTTTATCTGTGGGCAGGGAGACCCACATGCACAATTTCCAGAGAGATGAGAATCTGTCCTTTGTGAAAAAAGTCCTCCCCTGGACATGCTTTCATCTTTGTTGTTAGGAGTTTCTCCTTTATACATAATTGAAACCTGTCTTTGTGCAGTTAAAAATTATTTCTGCACTTTTTTTTTTCTTTAGACACAGCTGCTGACCCCGTATTGTTTGTCCCATCAGTAGAGCTGTGAATCATGTGGAGTCCCCCTATTTTCCAGCTTCTGTAAATTGCCCTCTCCCTGCAGCAAATACTATAAATACGAAATTACCAGTAAGCACGTACCCGCGGAGGAACTGCGCATGCTCCCTCTGACTGCAGAGGAAAAAAGAGAAATTCTCAGTGTGATACACATTTTCTTGACTTTTCATACCTCAACTAAAAATGTTGAAGACACAGCAGTCATTTTTGCAAAGAGCCCTAGTTGAATGTTTAGAAAATGCGAAATGTGTCTAAGGCCACTGGAAAGTTTGGAATCCAGAAAAAATATGCCTGGGGGGTTGTCCTCTCTGTTCGTTTCTTCTTCCTGGCCTTGCGCAGCCGAAGTATTATGCTACCTTGAACAGTGTATTTCGTCCATGCGCAATACTACAAGCTGCATCTTTTTTGGACTTCCACTGTCTGTTTTAATTCCTTTATGCAACTGTGATTTTTCAGAAGTTGACTTTAAATTCTTTTCTAGTTCTTTATCTAAACTATTAATTTTAGTTAAAGTTGTGTTAATGACTAAAACAGAATAGTTTTTTTCTTGTGGATAATCGTTCTCTTTTTCCCTTGCTATGGGTAAGTGGGGAAGGAAGAGAGAGCCTGGACCGCGCCCCCCCACCCCCTCTAGTCCTTTGCCCGAAACTGGAGCTTCCAGTTTATTCTTTCCCAATCTGTCCCTTCACTGTGGCCCACAGAGTGTTTTCCCTTAAAGCCTCCCTGGGGTTGCCTGCAGCGGAGCCTGTGGTTCCGTGTCCCAGGGCCTGGGGCTGGCCTTTTCATAGAGAAGGCGCTTTCAGAGTCCGCTTTTCCTGGATACATGTCCCCCGGGGAAGCATCTGCAGCTCCACCACTTGAGGCATTTCAGCCATTCCCCTAAAACCTAATTGAGAGGAAAATGACAATGAGAGAGAACAAATCCCCAGCCTCAGGCACAAGGGAAGGTTTTATCAATGTGATTCTTACTTACTTTTATTTTTCCTTGCATTCCAGGAGGATTCACCCCTCCTCCGTCCCCCTGCCCCCCTAGCCCTCTCGTGCATTTGAATTTTCTACTGTGCTTTTGCTGTACTGTGCAGCTCACTGATTTCTCTTTCCTAGGTCAGCAAAACTGGTGCCGAGGGAGCTGTTCTTGACGAAGCTAAAAATATCAATAAGTCTTTGTCTGCTCTTGGAAACGTGATCTCTGCCTTGGCAGAAGGGACAGTAAGTGATCCTGTCCCCATCTATTAAATGATATTATGAAAAGCTGCCTTTTTGGGTCCATATGCTTTTTTCCACACACTCCAGAGATTTGCCTGTTTCTGTTTGGAGAGGGACAGAGGGAATCTTGGTTGTGGACACCTTGCTTGCAGGGAGACCTAGTTCACTAAAATAGGTGAATGGCAATGCTAATTTCCTGTGATCCAGGCCCCAGAATTGCATTCTAAACTTTGGTAAGATCCAAAGAACACATGTTTCAAAGCCCAGTGCCCTCATCACTAACTTGCTTGCCTCTGTGGGTTGTTATTTGTTTTCCTTATTTGGAATGAGTTTTAGCATTCAGTACTTTTTCTTCCTAAATAGAAAACACACGTGCCGTATCGGGACAGCAAGATGACTCGGATTCTTCAGGACTCCCTGGGTGGGAACTGTAGAACTACTATAGTTATTTGCTGTTCTCCTTCTGTCTTCAATGAAGCTGAGACCAAATCAACACTGATGTTTGGACAAAGGTGGGTGTGGTCTCTTGTTACCCACACTCTGAGCTGGGTCACAGGTATGGGTCACAGGTATTAGGAGTGGCAAGGGGCTAGTGTCAGAGGGGAAATAGTGTCAGAGGTTGAAGGGGGCAAGTAGCTAAATTGCATGTAACAGGCGATCTGTAGATTTGAGGCATCATTTATTGAAACCAAAGGAATAACCATATTTTAAAATAATGGGTGGGAATGTGCCAATCAATAAAGATAACACTCAGGCTTACTATAGATGTGATTATTGGTAATTCAGTGGAGTGTTACTTTTGTTCTTAATGGAATTAAGTTTGATTCTCAGGTTCACAGGATGACAAGTACAACTCAAGATTGGTTGTATATACTTATAATCCTTTAACTGTCCAATATTTGAGATTCATTGCAAAGGTGCTGATAGAACAACCACAAACTTAGATAAATGGAGAGTAGTTGCATAAATATTAAAACGGGGGAAAGGAATCCTCGTACAAACCATGGGGTAGGAGGTACAGAATATATGTTGAGGAAAGGGGAAGAGAACAGCCGTCTTCTCATCTACAAAATGTCCAAATGAGATTTCCTAGCTGTCTGAGCGATGTTAATAGGTGGGCAGCAGGGACACCTCAGTAACCCTAAAGTAGTGTTCTCGTGTGTGGGTTAGTTCATACGGTCCTTTCCTTTTTTGCCCACCCCTCCCCGTTGCCCAAGGCCTAACCACCTACCGTTCTGGCCCCTCAGTTTCAGGTGTTTAGAACTATCCTCTCAGCATGGCTGTCTCAGGCACTAGTTCCTAGAGTGCTTGGGTGCTGTGGATACGGGCGATCTGAGCATCTTTAGTGCTCATTGGACTGAGCCTGGGCCTGAGGTTGGGAGATGCGGATACCACTGCTGCCGTTCCCTTCATTTCGGAACACTTGTGTGACCTTTAGACCAGTGACCAACAGTTCCCTGTGGGCTTTAGCTGCCGCATTTTCAAATGGATACACAGAACACTGCCTCTGCTTTCCTCCTGGGAGTATGCTGTTCGGTTATATCCGAGAAATAGTTTAAGATGCCTAGAGAAAGGACAGATGGGGGTGGGCATTGTATATGGGAAAATTGTTGTGGCTTGTTTAAACTGCATCAAACCCCACTCATTTCCTGAGCCCTCAGCAGAACATGGAATTACACTTGTCAGGGCACAGTATTTAGGGATGTCTAAATAAATAATAATTACACTGAAATGTTGTAGAACTAATTTATCTTTTAAATTGGATTTGGGGCCTTTACTTCCTCTCAAATCACTTCCTTGATTAGCTAAGTGCTTAGCTCAGTGGATCGCAGAAGGGTAACACCTTCTTTTCTCAAGGGTCACGGGATACTTATAAACCAGTATCTGCTTATGGGAAACACAGAATACTATGCTGATCATCCCGCCTGCCCTGCTTCCGCAGTTTCTTAAACTTAAACTTTAGGTTTCCTCTGAAGACATGTTTGAGCGAACCACGTATAAAAGGAACCACCTCTTAAAAAAAATTCTTACCTGCGAAACAAAAATCATTTGAGCCTTTGCAAGCCAGGCTCATCCTGGGGTACTGGGCTATCTCTCTTAAGGCTGCAGCCGTTAGCAGGCATCTGCGCTGTCTGTAGGAAGAGTGGTAGGTGCAAGTCCAAATGGTTATTTTCTTTCTTCTGATCTTAGTGAGATAGTCCTTATCGTCATTATCACTAGCACTTTTTGGGGGGACCTACCATGTACCAGGCATGTCAAAATCCTCCTAGTAATTCTGTAGGTCATCACTCTCTCACCTTTGTACAGAGAATGAAATCGAGGCTTAGGCTCAAAGCCATTGGTATGATACCTAAGACCACACAGCCGGTAAATGACTGAACGTGTAGAACGTCATAGAGTGGAGACTGTATTATTTGACCCACAGCATTTTACATCCATGGTGCTTAATCAGGGGCCTTGGTGAGCGTAGGCTTCTGGGGTCAGTAACTCCAGTTTCAAAGCTAAGTCCTGCAACTGACCCGTTCTCTCTCTCTCTCTTCTCTGTCAACCTCAGTCTCCTCGCCTGTAGGGAGATACGTAATAACACCCACTTCTGAGAATTGTTGGGAGGATTAAATGAGTTGCTTCCGTTTTTACTTAGCTGGCATACAGTAGGCATTCAGTGATTACAAGTTCTCCTTTTCCTCCACCTTCAACAGTCTTCAACAATCTGATCTATTGGGGTTTGGGGAAGTCACGGTAATTGTATAGGATAGGACTGTAATATAATGAATAGGACCAAATGAAGTAGAATCAGAATTAAGTTTCTGGAATGAATGATTAAATAAATACTGCTGATAATATGGGATTCCAGGAAATAAAAAGTATGCCAATTATATATTCAAATGAAATACGTTGATCTATAGCCTTTTATCAGCATCATCTCGAGACGGGGCTCCATGAGAACAGGGACTAGGTTTATCACTGATGTCAGGTGTCCCAACAAGCACCCAACACAGCTAGTATACACTAGATGGTCAGTGAGTACATGCCTATCTAATGAATGGACAGATGAATCTAATGCATATTACGTGGGATTCCATAGAACGTTAGGGCACTTACTGAACTGTGACACCATTGTGTCCAAACGTTTGGTTGGGTTTAGATCGGGTTTGTTTTCCAGCCTATACTTGGAAATGTATGGGGCTTTGTTCCCTTCCCTCTATCTCCGGGTTGGTTAATGGATTCTTCCAGGACATCTAACTATTCAATGGGGCCAATACCTGCTTTATTGTTAAATATACTCGTTGAACCCAATTACACAGCAGACGCAAGTCTGTACATCGGATTAGGCGTGGCTTCTGATAGCTAATGAGATTAAGCACTTTGAACTCAGAAAAGACTGCTGGGCACATCTCAAATTCAGTGTAATGAGTGTTCATTATATTCTCGTTTCAGGGATGGCCAAACCTTAGGGCAGCATGAGATTCCTCAGTTATTCCTATGTGGTCTTTCAAGTACAGGAAGAAAGCCCATGTTTGTCACTAGGCTATACTGTATCGATGCTCTGAATAAAACAATAGTATATCCTTTGAAGCAGTAGAAACATGGTAGAATCTACAGGGGCCGGAGGCAGCCTACCTAGGCAGCACTCGCCAAGATTCTAGACTAGGTACTGGAATTTAAAGAAAAAAATTCACAGTTCTGTTTCTTGCTTTCAGTGATGAATCCCGGCTCTCCTGTTCGGTCAGGCCTGGCCTCTTTAGTCCCCAGAACACCCAGCACTGTGCTAGTTAAGAAGTAGAAGTCATTTTCTGTGTTCTCGGAGAGCTTTAATTCCGCCGAGGAGGCAACGGTTGAATTTCCAGACAGCAGAGAGTCAAAAAGCTGGACTCGGTGGGAAAGCCGCATGGGCACTTCCTGCTCTGCGGGACAGGGCGCTTGAATTAGAGCACTTTCATTGATCCTTTTTTCTCCTGGCTCCTAGTGTTTTATTTTTTAGTCTTTAATTACTCTTCCAAAGTATTTTTATAGCACTATTCGAAAAGGATATTTATAAGTTTTAAAAGTATGAGCTGAAATCACCCAATTATCTTGGAAGCCTCTTCAATGTACTTCATTTGGGGTGGTAACGAGGGAAAAGGGAGCCCTGAAGGGGCAGACCGATTGGTTTAGAGAATTAGCATGTCTTTGGCACCAAGACTTTTGATTGATCCAGCATGAATAATTTAAAGGCTTTATTTGTATGTGGAATGAGGAAGAAGAATCGATAATTCAGGGAAAGTAATATTCTTTCTTTTTTTCCTGATGTGCATTTTTTTTTTTTTAATTTAGTAGCATGCGCAGTTTAGTGGCAGCTGGATTAGGCAGAACAAAGACCTGAGTGGGCTGCATGCAAAATTCTAGAGCATGATAACAAGTTCCCTGCAGGGCTAGAGTGAGTGCTTTGGCCAATGGAAATGCGTGAATAGACTTTTGACATACAATGAAAAAAAACTCAAATCACCCCTGTTGGGGGCCCTGTTGCTGAAACACCATGAGGGTTAATTGTTACTCTTGAAGCAAGAAATACTGTGGACGACAGAGGTTTAACCAGAGATCAGTTTCTCATCCAGTTTGGCCATTTCTTAATGTTTCCTGGGAGACTAGAAACTTTTAAGAGGTAAAACATAAAACTTTTAATTTCGCTTTTCCTATGCCCCCCACTGACAAGCAGGGAAACGACCTTCCCAGTAAGTGGGAAGATGTCTTACAGCAGTAGTGTTTCCAGAAGAGGGCTGGGCGTTTTGTCTGGGAACTAGGACTCAGAGCCAATTAAAAGGTGTGACAGTTTTATGTGCCCACTTGTCTAGGCTGTAGTACCAGTTCTTTAATCAAACACTGATCTAGGAGTTGCTATGGAAGTGTTTTGTAGATGTGGTTTACATCTCCCATCAGTGGGCTTTAAGTAAATGCACGTTAGAGATCCTGCCACTCGCGACTACGTGGATGGACCTCGATGGTATTATGCTAAATGAAGTTAGTCAGATGGAAAATAACAAATATCATGATGATTTTACTCATATGTGGAATATAAAACAGAAACAAAATGAATGAACAACAAACAATAAACAAAAAGCAATCTTAGAGGCAGACAAAAGATGGGTAAGGGCAAGGCGGGTGGAGGGAGGGCCAGACAGTAATGGGAGTCAACTGTGTGCTGACAGACGGGGGCTTTGGTGTGGTGAGTGCAACACAGTGTATACAGATGTCGAATTATAATGCCGCACACCTGAAACTTAAATAATGTTGGAAACCAATCTTTCCTCAGTTCAAAGAAACCCTTAAAGAAAGTAAAGCACATTGCCCTCCATAACAGCTGTGGGCCTCATGGAATCCGCTGAAGGCCTTAAGGACAAAAAGGAAGGTTTCCTGGGGAAGAAATTCTGCCCTGAGACTGCAGTATCAGTTCCTGCCGGAGTTCCCAGTCTGCTGGCCTGCCCGTGGCTCCCAGACTTGCCCGTTTCCACAAAATCATGTGAGCCAAGTTCATAGATAGATAGATAGATAGATAGATAGATAGATAGATAGATAGATGTAAGAAATGTAAGGTATATCTTATCTATCATAGGATATATATATATATGTATATATGATATCTGTCTTTCTACTCATCCGCCATCTATTTATGTCTATCCTATTGGCCCTGTTTCTCTGGGGAACGCTGACTGATAGAGAAGGATGCCGCCTACCTTCTACCCCACAGTGGGAGGACCTCGGTCTCTGTCTCCTACATACACCATTCACAGTGCAGAATCACACATTACAGATTCAGTCTATGCACTGAAGGTGTGGGGTTGTCTCAAGCTCCTTGTTCAAATGCCAGTACCGTCCTGAACACCTGGAGAGGAAAGGAAAATGCCGAAAACAATAGGATAGGGAAGTACAAAGAGTAAACATCTCCCTGGCTCCTCCACGGAGGACAAGATGATTAGAAGAAATGCCAATGATGTATAGTTAGTATATCATTTAGGACTGACTATGGCCAGAAAGGAAGAGTAGAGGCAATTTTTGAGGCATTAAGAGGAGGTGAGATTTATTAGGATGCAGAGTGACGTGAACCAAATGGTTCTAGGACTTCCCCTCTTCCGCAGAGTTGATTCAAGTGCCGAATGATGAGGATGCCTACAGCAAGTCGTCATATGTGGGGGCTTAACCTCGGTGGTGGAAATGGACACGATCAGCAGTCTTAGAAGCCTGGCCACATGCTTCTGAACGTGTGCACACTGCACGTTCCGTGACAGAGGGACCTAGTGGTGCTGGGGGGGACATACACATTTTCTCCCTCCTTCTATTCTTGAGTGGGACATGCCTGCCGGAATGCTTTTCTGGATCGCCCATCTCTGTAATGGGGATCTAGGTGGAAGATGTCCTGTGACCTCTGCTGTACTTGGTCCGTCTTCTCCAAAGATGGTTAACATCCATTAGCTTTGGGGTCTTTTAAAAACTGGGTCCTACTTCCCTTCTTACCGGGAGAAGATATTTGGGGTAGACCTAGACTACGTATTATTTAAGTGGTGTTTATGAAGCAAGCTGAAAAAAAGAAAACTGCAAAATGGATCCCTGGTAATTTCACCCTCAAGAATTGGCTCATTTGTGCTAAGTGGGTCTTGCTGTTAGGTTATAGACCTAAGATTAATTAAGCTTCTTTCCCCAAGTAGCCTTCAGTGAGGATTTTATTCAGTGTCTGCTATGGCTATAACGTGGAACAGGCATTTATTTCTGTAAACAGCCCGGAGCCCCTGGGTGGAAAACTTAAAAGTCTTTGGAAATGAATACCTAAGATACTTTTGTGCTCCTTTTTGAGTGATCAGGTCACGTTGGATTAATCAAATGTTATCACCGTGAGACTGACTCATTGACTCACAAGTATGATGAATGAGCCGTAGGTTCATGGCAGAGTGAGGCCTAGGCCCCTGCGGATTATTGTTTTCCCATATCAAGGAGACAGTGTCTCAGAACTACAGTTTCATTACTGCCATGTAAGCTCAGCAAGACAAAATTCTAAAGAACATTTCTTAATTTCTGCTGCCCTGTCAATTTTATGTTTCCTTGTACGCCTGAAATTCTTTTGGAATCAAGGCTGAGCAGTGTGTTCGTGCACGTGCTCACAAGTCCCCGAATTGTGTCCACGTGCAGTTGTGAGGGCCCAGGTCCACGCTGATTGGCTGTGTTTGAACAGAGTCCAGATATAGTGCTGTTTAGTGTGATTACAGCTAGCAAGTCTGTGGCAAATTCCAAAATAGATGAGCAAAGAGTGGAACATGTCTGCCGGAGGACACGTGGACATGCTGGAGGACACGTGGACATGCCCTCAAGCGGACAAAGCCAAAAAACAGCAGCTCACTACTTAATCCACACCGATGGCAGCCTTCACACAGGGCCAAAGGGTCTTGTAAGTAGAAAAATTAGATAAAACCTAAGAATGAGGCTCCTTACTCTAAATTCTCCTAAAGTTTATGGTTAACAGCAAAAGGGATTGTAGATGTTCAGCATCCTTTTACTCTAGGTCTCTTATGGGAATAAGGGACTGAGACACTCTTTGTTTCACTTTGCAAGGTTGTTTCGAGATCCTAGATGAGAGAGTATTTGTTCTATTAAAAAAAATACCTCCAGGCATGGAAATTTAGTGTCACTCTTAGTTACGCCAATTTATTCCATGATCTAGAAATTCTTGTATCTGACTCGGTTTCTTCATCAGATTATTTTTTAAACTTATTTCTAATTGAATATAACGTGTATAGTAACATGCATAAATTTAAGTGTGCAACTCAATAAATTTTTACAAGTGTGTGTACACATGAACTACTGCCCATCTTAGAAACCTCTCTCTTACACCCTTCTAGTCAATACCCAGTTCTCCAGGCTAAGTATCATACTGACTTCTTTTAGCATAGATTACTGTTGCCTGTCTTTGAACTTTATGTGAATAAAAACGTTCAACACTGTTCTGTATCTGGCTTCTTTTATGGAATATTGTATCATTAAAATTCAGTACCTTGTTAGGTATAGTAGCAATTTTTTGGCTTTTTTTTAATAGTTATAGTATTCCATTGTATGGCTGTAACTTGTACATGCGTATCCATTCTGCTCTTGATGGAGTTTGGTTTGTTTTCATTTTGAGGCTATATAAATGAAGTTACTATGACATTGGTTGTCATATCTTTAGGTGAACAAATGTCATTATTTCTGTTGGTTATATATTGGGTTGGCCAAAAAACTCATTTAGTTTTTTGAGTGTTTTTGGCACTTTTTTGGTGAAGTGCCTGTTCAAAGTTTTGCCCAGTTTTTCACTGCTTGTCTGCTTTTTTTTCTTACTGATCTATAGAGGTAATTCTAGTTAAGTCCTTTTATGTATTGTGTATAACTTCTCCCACTTTGTGGCTTAAGTTTTAACTTTTTTAATGTTGACTTTTAATGAAGAGAGGTTTTTAAATTTTAATGAAGTCAAATTTATTTTTTCTTTTATGTCCTCTTTGAGAAATCTTTGCTTATACCAAGGTCTTAAAGAAGATATTCTTCTGTTTTCTTGTAGAGGCGTTACTGTTTTACTTTGGACATATATGCGAGATCCATCTGGAATAGAATTTTTATATGATATTGGGGGAGTGGATAAAGGTCATCATTCTTCCCAGGACAATATACCGAAAGGACCATTCTTTCCTACTGTACTGCATGGGCACCTTTGTCATAAATCAAATGACTGTATAGCTGAGTGTGTTTCTGGATAATCATAGAAACCATTCAGTTTCTATGCCAAAGTTTCTGAAATTAATTTTAATTACTGTGATTTTATAATGTGTTGATATCCCATTTTCTAACTTTGTACTTCAAAATTGTCTTTGCTTTTCTTGACTTTTATCATTTCTCTAATAAATTTTAGGATCAGCTCATTATTTTCTATACCTACATTTATACCTCCTGGGCTTTTATTTGAGGCTGTTTTAAATCTGTAGATCAATTTTAAGAGAATCAACATCTTCCCCTCTCAGTGTTGTCCGATTTCTTCGTATTCTACCTCTAGTGGCTAGAGCGGTATGAAGGAATGCTAGGGCAGTGGCACGGGGCACGGCTTCCCACCAGCGTTCTGAGTTCCAGGTGGGGGCTGGATTGTCTGTCTTCCCTCCGCTCCTCTGGGTTGTTTCTATACTGTCTCTGCTCTGCTCCGGGGCAGCGACCAGTTTGGACAAGCACAGTGATCTCCCTGGCCTTTGGCTTCCAGTCCAGTTTGACCAGTGGGGAAGGAACATGGGCAACAGGACAGAAGAGAGTGAGGTTAGGGTATTGATTTCTTGGCTCTTTCCCTGTAGAGTCACTTTGGGTTGGATGTGTCCCTAGACTAAAGGCTAAAGTTACTGCTCCCAGTGGGCAGCCTTCTTTTAGCTCCCTCCCTCTGGGCCCCCTCAGCCTAAGGGTAGCAACAGTGGCCCCCATAGCTAATGCGGGGTATGCATCCTCTTTTCTTATTTCCCAACACTCTTCCCATACCTTTGTTAAAAAAACTCTTCCCAAATCATACAATTTGTGTGGGCCATCTGATTCCTACCAGGACCCTGATTACTACAAACGGGGAACAAAAGTAATTTCCTGGACAGCTGAAAAGAACTTTGAAAAGGAAGACCAGTTACACCCGTGATAACACTGCAGTACCTGCTCACTGAAAGGTACCTCTGGCTAAACCTGCCTGAGTATAGCAGAGAGTCTCTATTTCTCTCTTTCTAGTATCGTTAGAAATCATCAAGAGACTCTTTATGACTGAAGAAGTAAGATTAGTAACCTCAAAGTATACCCTTAAATGTCCACGAGCATTTAGAGCCATGGGTTGTTTTTCACTTTCTGACTCACTGAGTTGATAATGGAGGCTGCAGTGTGCGTACCTGAGAAGCATCCACGATCCGCCTGAGGATGTTAGAAGGCGAGGTGAGAGTGTAGACCTGGCATAGACTTTAAAGTGGTAATAAAATTGCTGCTGTTTGAAAAATTAGTTGAATCACTTCTGGGGACAGCAGCCTCAAGCTACAGCAAATGAGGGAGAATTATACTAATTCTTAAGTGGAGCCTTGCATTGAAATTATTTAGCTCCTCTTTTGACAGTTGGGTTATTTAGTTGTCTGCTTTAAGAATTAATTTTTGGAATGACATCTGTAGCACTGGTGAGGACTGCTGAATTCCTTTCACTGAAATAGAAATCTCATCCAAAATGTCATTTGATGACAGCAGTAATTAACCTGAACCACACATCAGATAGTGCTAGCAAATATGACAGTACAAGAACTAGTAGGGATTTAAAATGAAAAAGTCAATAGCAAATAAAACAGGATATCACATACTTTAAATGAAGTTTTTACGTTCTTAAAAAGAAAATAATAAGTGAAATCCTGCCCTAGGCAATTTTCTTTTTAATTTGACATATCTGCTGATGTGTTCATTTCTACACATAGCTAGTTATGGTTTTTGTTTTTGGTATAACCTGGAGCTGCCACTGCCTGTGCTCTCACCACCTGCTCCCTTGAGTTACTGTCCAAACATCCACTGTGTCGTCACCCCCACACCAGCATGTGCCCTAGCAGGTTACTAGGTCTCTGTGCTAGAAATGGCAGATTGGTGACTATTAGACACGTTTGTCTGTCTCACACATTCTTTTGAAAAATGGTTGTAAACTGAGAGACACAAATAAAAATCTCAATTTCTAGCTTTTCTTGAAAAATTGGATGACCTGAGGACCATGGCCCTCCGTCCGTCCGTGGTAAAAATTGGCTGTGATGGGGTGGGAGGCGCTGAGCACGGAGCCATGGTCTCACCTGGCCAGGCTTACTGGGGTCAGTGCCCGCCCGGCCCGGGAGGCATAGGTGGACATGTGTTCCACACATCAGGGATGACTCTGGGTTGGGTAAGAGAAACAGTGGATTGTATTATTTCAGTCTTTATATTGTTGGTCGGAGAAAGTGCAAGCTCCAAGTGGCCAGAGACCTTGTCTCACTTGTCTTGGTGTATTCCATGTTTCATTAATGTTAATTGAATTGAAAGGAAACTCTATTTAGGAAGAGGAATCTGGCAGTGGTATGACGATATTTAAAGGAAAATATTAGATATTCGAAAAAAGGCTATAACTGTAAGTCAGGCCTGAGAACATGGAACAAGATGAGGATGGTGAACAGAGAAAGAAGTGACCCTGAGAGACGATTCAAATGAAAATTCATGGGATTTACAGGTGAAGGAGAAAAGGAAAAGGTGAGTTTGGAGGCCTGGGAGTTAGTGCCGTTAACGCAGCTAGGGGAAAAGGGCGGTAGGTTCAGAGTCACAGGGCCTCTCTGGCCCCCCCAGTCCCAATATTCTGAGGCAAAAGGACTGTATTTACAAGTTAGCTAATGCTAACAGGTGTGCTCAGAATCTTTCCCTTATGCTTTTAACCCCAGGGCTAAGACTATCAAGAATACAGTCTCTGTGAACCTGGAATTGACAGCAGAGGAATGGAAGAAGAAATATGAGAAAGAGAAAGAGAAAAACAAGACTTTGAAGAATGTTATCCAGCATCTGGAGATGGAGCTAAACAGATGGAGAAATGGTAAGGAAGAATGGCGAGGAAGAGTGAGGCACGAGTGTGCGCTCCCTTTTTCTATGACTGTTGGCATCCAGGGACACTTGGGAAAGAGGGCTGAAGGGGGGGCTTGGTCCTGCCTCACGACAACTGTGTGAGCAAGCAGAGGTTTCTCGTTTCCTAGCACCGCTCCCCACCCCCGCCCATCACTTGGCTGACATCCGTTCTTAGTGTGGGCAAGTGACTCTTTGCAAGATTGCCTTAATCTATTTCCAGTGAGACGTCCCTCTGTCTATTCCTGTAGTTCACCCTCTGGAAGCCACATGTGAGGGTTAGAGGGCAGTGCCTGAGACGCTCTCGTTCAGATTGCTATGATTAAATGAAAAATGTCATTCTCTCCTTAGCAAGTTTTATAATTGATTTGAGGTTAAAGTCTCCTCTGGTAAATATTTGCTCTTTTCTTTTTTCCCCGACTCATCTTCATGCTCTGCTTCTTCCAAGCCAGAAATAGAGGACTCCCGCAAAAGCTTGGTACTAAAATGGAGTCTTAAAGGCTTGTTTCGTGACTAGTTTTTCTTTCTCCCCCAAGCATTCTCTTGGTTTCTTCTACTCGAAGAACATATCTCCGAGAGCTGACATGCAGTAGGTGGGTGGGTTGTGGGTGAGGCGTTGAAGAGGGGTTTCCAGATCGAAGTGCAGACAGATTATTTCAGTGGTTTTAGCATTGTGATGGAAGTTAGAATGTAGACGTCTTTTTTTTTTTTTTTTTTAGCTGCATTAAGGCAGGCTGGTGTGTGTGTGTGTAGGGGGATAGTGGAGAGTTGGAGATTGTTCTTCGGATTCTTTGCTGCCGTGTTCCGTGTTTAGCTCAGGTGCGGCAGCAGACCTCAGTGCTGGGTGAGTGCGGGAGCCTGGGGGCCACCGTGCAGGATCAGGAGGCAACCCGCCTTTCTGTGACTGCCGAGTTAGCAGCGGATCATGTTGTGATTATGTTTGCCACTGCTTTTTGCTAAGAAGGGTGGGGTGTCAGGGAGCTGAAGAGCAATTACATGACAAACCGGGGTTCAAGAGAGGTTTGAGAAATGACCTACTAGCCTAAATAACATGATTCTTTTCTTTTTGAGAGATTTTCTAGCTGCATATGTGTTTTGAAAGCTGCTAGAATAATTGAATAACTCAGCACCTGGGGCTGGTGGATGATTCCTTGTGATTTGGCAGGAGTAGGAGAGTGAGGAGGGATGCTTGGCAAAGCAGGGAGCGGCCATATGAAATTTTGTTCTATTTCTGGGATCCTCTTGGGTCAGTTCTCTGCTGGGTGACTGGAACATTCAGTAAAGCCTTTTGGTAAAGGGAGGGAAGACCAACTAGCTAAAGTGGGCAACTAACCTTGTTTTTCCTATTCTTCCCTGTGCCTCGCCAAGCTCTAATCTTTCAGTTCTCCTTCCTTCAGCCAGCTGTGCTCTCTGGGTCCTCCCACTCCCTTGTTCGCCTGACCCACCTCATGCCTCCTATCTCTTTTGGACGCTCTCCCCCTCCTCTTGGACTTTGCACTTGGCATCAGTTTTACTGTTTGTCCCACTACCTTGCAGATATACTCAGAAATTTACTATCATCCATGCCCTGTAGGGTGAGATCCTACTTATCCTCTTTTTAAGTTCCGTAACTTGGGGAAACTAAGGTCTGATTTCTGGCACGCGATGGACTTCCGTCAGTGTACGCTGAGTAAACATAATGCAGTGCAAGAGATTAAAGGGCGAGCAGTCAGACATGGTCTCTGCCTTCACGAGCTTACAATCTGGTGGGGGAGGCGGACTCCAGCCAGAGTCAAGAAATGTGTGGCGGTGGTCTACGGCGCATGCCCAAAAGGGAAGGCGCTAAGATCTATTACAGCAGGGGGTCCTGACCCTGACCAAGAAGTCAGTGAAGGTTTCCCCCAGTAAGTGACCTAGAGAATCAGGTCTGAGAGAAACAGAGCAGTAAGCCAGGTGGAATAGGAGGGGCAAGGCAGAAGTCAGGGCGGGGTGGGGGCGGCCATGTTTGCCACGTCCCTGAGGGGCGGGAGCGGGGGGGCCAGTGCGGAGGGCCGAGGCGGGGAGCGCTGGCTTGCGGTGGGCAGGAGGAGTAGGCAGGCCTGTTCTGCGCAGGGCTCAGCAGTCCGTATGCAGGGCTCTGGTCATAATTTTGGAAGCAGTGAGAAGCCATTCGAGGATATTAAGCTGCAGAGCATATGGTAAGATTTGCATTTTTGAAGATCCATTAACTGTGTTGGACAATGAATTGGAGAGGGTGGGAGGAGGACCGGGAACTAGGGTGGTCATCCTGGGGCGAGACTTCAGTAGCTGAATTGAAGGACAGGGCTTTGGAAGGAGAGGTATTTGGGAGATGAAGTCAACACGGCTTGGTGAAGAGTTTGCTCTGGGGAAAGAGTGTGTCAAGCTTCCAGCTCGCTGAGTTGGGTGGAGGGCAGAACTGTGCGCTGGGAAAGGAAGCACCGGAGAAGAACCAGACTGAAGATAAGGGAGATGAGTTAGGGGACTGTGGGATGCCTGTGGAACATTCCAGATAAAAATATCAAATGAGAAGTTAGGTCTGAGGGTTCAGAACAGAGAGGCACTACCTGAACTAGCGGGAGAAATTTAAGGCATAGGTAGGAGTGACGTCCCTGTGGACTATAGTGAGAGAATAGGGAAGAAGAGAAGAAGGGATCCTGTTACCATGTAGTCACTGGGTGACTGATGGGAGAAGGGAGATCCACAGAGCTCTCCTTTCCTTCAGAGCTAACATACGCATTTTGAAGGTGATTTTTCTGGAAGCCAAAGTTCTCGAATGTAGAAAACTGACTCTAGTGATACAAATCTCAGGTTGGTAGAGTAGCCCCATGACCAGCCGTGAGTGAAGGTCCATTTCAAGGATTAACTAGACATCACACCTGCGGCAGAAAGCCCAGGCTTTCTGTTATGTTCCTAGGTTGGGCGTTTAATCCTCAGGTAGCCCTTGTGGTTTCAACAGGTTAGAAGACTCTCCCTGGCAGAGCTGGGACCCGAAGAGAGGGAGCCTGGCCCTCCAGTGCATTCTCTGTCCATTGTCTGTGCGGCCTGCACTTAGTCCCAGTGGTTTGTTTAAGGCAGTTAGATGGGACCACACCAGAAAAGAAGGGACTTCAACAGTGTCCCTGTGCATCAGATCTAACTCCTCGTCGTTGTGAGAGCATGGCTGGCGTGTGTCGACCAGGGAACAGGGCTTTGGGTCGGTGGAGTGCCTCCTGCTAAAACCAACGTGACAGGTTAGTTCCAATGTTCGTTTGAAATTTGACGCACACATTGGCTCAAAACTTGTAGGAGGCAGTTACTTAGTTCACCCCAGTGCTCCTGGGTGTTGCTGTTTCCACACTGCAGCCTGAACACGTTAAAAGAGCATCACCCAGAGCGTGTGCTCTTCCCTGGGAAGATTTCTTTCCTTGCAGGTTTTGTTTGTAATTTAAAAGTTTGGCTGCTCTGCTGTACTTGAGCTACGGGAAAGTGAGAGAGATGGAGTGTAGCAGAAAAGGTGTGTGTGTGTGTGCGCGTGTGTGCGCACCTGTGCTTTTTCTACAGGATGAGGTAGCGATACAAAGGGGTAGGAAAGGTAAAATAATGTGATGCCTCAGCCACAAATCGGGCAGATAGTGTAAATAAGTGAAGGGAGGTATGTTGGATACAGTCAGCAGCAACGGGCCTGTGACATAGGAGAGAGCATTCCCCGTACAAAGCCATTCAAAAGTTGTGAAATACTATCCCCGTTAGATACCTATAGGCTGCTCCCCCCCCCAGCGCCACACACCCACTCTTCAACCCTTTGTAGCTTAATGGGCTACTTCAGAATGCAAGCCTGGCAGTTTTCTCCTCTGGGCAGAAATGAATTCTCAGAATATGGCCTGTGACTCATAATGTATATACTACATTAAGCCTTAATTCGTTTCTGCCCTTGCCATTAAGGCAGGATGGCTCAGGGCATGTGCACGGTGGCTTAAGGGAAGGCCACACCATGTTTTTATAAAGAAGGAATGAACAGAGCCACTCACTCTCCTAGTTTTATTCCTCACTGTGCCAGTGAGGGCCCCTGGGTTGTAAGCGACAGCAATTGACCCTGATGGCTTAGATAGAAAGAGAAAGCATTAGAAGGCTGTGAATGGCTCCCAGAACCAAAAGAAGGGCCCAGTCTTAGGCAGCAAAGCTGGGGCTGCTCAGCGACACAGGCAATGGGGGAAAACCGACAGGGCTGCAGAGTGAATCCCCTGCGTGTGTTTGTCTCCTCCGTGCATTGTATTATGTTTGAGACCCAGAGGCCAAGAGAGGCGGCAGATCAGAGCTGGGTGCTGTGCTTTGGCTGGGGAAGGGTGGGACAGTGATGTGCTGTCCGTCCCAGGCTGCCCTCATTGGAGGGGGCTAATTCCTCACAAGGAAGCCGAGGTGATTTTAAGAGAATGGGCATTGAGTGGCTGAAAAACAACATATGCCCACCACTATCTGCTAGTGACATCTTGTGGGCTAAAATCTAGTGACAGTCTTCCCTTGAACCTGGAGGTCCTGTTGGCAACTTTAGCCTCATGGAAGTTTGTTCAGCCTTCTTGCTTAAAGACAGTTAGATAGATAGACTGGGCAGTGGTCAGAAATGAGATTTTTTTTTCCAGCTCTGTTGCTCGTTGATCATATATATAGCAAAGACTCGAGCAGTCCTAGAAATGGAGATAGATGTAGGTAGTTAGCTTTAGAGTGAATTATGGCTGCTGCTCCCCTCAGTCTATCAAGAAGACCATGTAGGGTGGGGAGGGAGGGTTGAAGGACTGGGGATGTGATGCTCAGAGGATTGGGTGGGTCCGCAGTTCCCTGTCGCTGCCAGGTTAGCTTTCACGCAGGCCCTCTTCTCTGATACGTGTTTGAGTTTTGCCCTTTGAAAAATGGTAATATAGGGGCTTACATCAGAAAAGGAGGCCCTGAATATCCCAGTGTCAGGAGGACAGAGAAATGACCTGACAGTGTGGCATAACTGCAGCGTCTCTTGAATAAAATATAATATTAACTAACAGAGTAGATGTAGATTTACCCCATCTGCTGAAGTCATGCAAAAAAATTATTTCATCACAGGCTGAGGAGGCATGGAAAAATCGGCAGTCTCTCCAGCAGATTTGTTCTCCAGATTTAAAACCTGCCAGACCAGCAGGCTTGATTCCCTAATGAGCTAAATCTGTAGCCTTGGGTCTGATTGGGGCTCCGTGAAACTGTGCGGCCTCCGTGGTTGGAACACAGTTTGCTTTTTTAGTATTAAATATGTAGAAGGTGCCGGCCTCCCCCACTTAGATTCACGATTACTACAGTAGATGCTTGGAGGTTAGCATTTCATTTGAGAGAGCTAATTTGTTAGGCTCTGTTGCTTTTTTTGCAAGCAGAGCCAAACACTGATAGAAACTCTGACCGCTGGGAGAATGTTATGGCCTATTCAGGGAGTCAGGAATGTAAAGAGAGTGTAGAGTACTGGGTGACCAATTTATTAGAAAATTACTCTAGAAGGGATTAGAGAATGTCTTAAGCTGCTTACAATATTTTTAGAAACGAGGGTGAAAGATGCTATTTGCGTGCAAAATAATCCCATGAAGGAATGATTTTTTTTTTTTTAACCTCACATTTATGTAATGACATCTTGTAACCAGCTGCTCTTACCCATCTGGCAACTTAAAGATTTCCTTTCAGTTTCTTTGATATAGAAATTACCTACCATTAGGTCTGCCACTGGGCCTGTTTAATTGGTATTAAAAGAAAGCACCCCCTTTGCCAGATCTGCTCTGGTTTCTGGCGGAAGCTGTGAGTGACCAGCAAATCTTGGCCCTGGAGTTGCAGGGAGAATGCAATTACCTTTCTAGGTCCTCCAGAGGCTTTAGGGACTCAATTTATGAAAAGGATCACTAGCTTGTTGCTATTTCATGTGTGAAATTTTAATGAATTACTGGCAGTCTAATGGTTTTCTCCTTCTCTCTCTCTCTTTTTTTTTTTTCAAATAAACACAAAACTGAAAAGCCTGTTTTAGAGTTTTTAACTAACAGCCCTAATGAGAATTTTTGATTAGTCTGTCATTCTTGTTTATTGCAATTGATAGATTTCTACTTCTTGTAGAAATGTTATTTATACCCTCTGAGAGTTTTCATTTTATAATTAAAATGCTCTGCAAACCTTATAGGTGTGCTCCGAGTGAACGCTCCTCTGTACACACAAATCTTTTTAGTCCTTAAAGGTAATTACAACTGACAATAGGAAATGCCAGAATGCTTATTTAAAGAAGGGAAGGTTTCTAGTTAGGAGGGAGGGGAAGTTTTCATTCTAGAATATCAGCTGCTTTACAATATTATAAGCTCTTTCCCTATAGACAGCAGGTATGACGCCAAGGGGATAAACTGGGAGAAATTTGCTTTTAATGCAAAGGGGATAAAAATCAATGCTGATCTTTACTTGGCTACCCTTTCTCTGTTCCCTCATACCCAGATTTTAGGGCATTATTTCTCCAGGTTTGTTTGCAGCTGTCTTCCTTGTTACAATCAGTTATTCCGTAATCACCTCGTGGGGGCTTCTCAAGAGATTCAGTCTGCAGTGCAGGGAATATTCTCGATTAAAGTGGTGAGATTGCCATGGAGACAGATTGCCTAGTGTCAGGTCGTGCATAGTGTTGGGAATTTACAATCCCCAGACGTGTTTGTGAGCTGGACAGTGTAGTTACCAGAGACGCTTCTGGAAGTCATTTGCTCGGTCCTTTGAAGGGCAGGGGTGTCGGGGAAAGCAGTTCTTGGTCCCTCTCTGGGCAGGGGCTGTGCCCTCCCACAGACGCCTGCTGCTTTGTTCCTGCGTGTCGCCGCTTTGTTCTCCTCGGCCCGAACGGCTGCTGCAAAAAAATAATCCTGACTGCCTGACCTTTAGAATATAAACCGGGAAGGGCTGGTTGTTTAGATGTAGCGTGAGGGTGGGACGTGTTGATGCTTTGATGCAGAGAATTCTTCAAGAGAAACCAGGAAGTCTGCTGTAGGTTTCAAATGCTGTCTTAATAAAAGTAAACCTGAAAGGGGCTTGCATAGCTATATTGTGTTTTATTTTTGAAAATGAACTCTAACCACAAAGGTATTGTGAAGTCCCTAAAACACTAATTTCAGAATAACTAAAAATAATGATTTATCTGCCAAGCCAGAAAAAAGTTGACAACTTGTCAGAGAGAGGAGGGGTTAAGAGATAGACTTTAAAAATAATGCCTTTTGTGTTTTTTATGTATACTATTTTAATTAATCTTTAGAACAGAGCGCTGTTATTTCCTCTCCTTGGTAAAAAGCAAACCATGAGGTTAAGCAGGCGGTGGGCTTGTGATTAATTCGATCTGTGGAAGGAGCCGTGGGGCTCAGTGTCCCGCCACAGCACCGGGAACGTTTACGCAGCCTGTGCCTCGTGTCAGCGTTGGCTGGCTTGTTGAACCTCCCGGGTCCTGGTGCTTGGTGTTGCTGTGATTCCTCGGTGGGAGAAGAGAGCAGCCTGAGGGGAGTGAAACCTGTGACTTCTGTTAGAGCAGGTTCCCGGCCACTAGGTTACAGGGTTTCATTCCTGGCTCCTGCCGGCTCGGGTGAATAGAAATACGCCCTGGGTAGCTCCTTAGCCCTCACCGGCCTTATGATATCACTGCCTCTCTGGCCATTTGGAACTCAAGAATACCGGGGTTCCACATGTTTTTGCATCTTACCTCTGGACTTGGGGTGAGTTGTCCTATGGATAATATGACCATATTCTGACTGGGTTATGGTCTAGCACAGTGAAGAATTTCACCATCATGCTTAAGCTGGAAGAGCAGATTCATACTGCACTAGATTGCCATGTTCACAGATTTCATAAGCTAGGACTGAAAAATTAGAGAAATGGTCATGATCCAAGCAGGGAAAGGACATTTACCAAAGCGTTAGTGGTGAATTTGTCCAGAGAAGGAACAGAATTGAGAAGCAGAGATGCAGGAGGACTTTCAAGTTTTAGTGTGTACTCTAGGATAAGAAGAAGATGAATATGCATGTATGTGTGTGATTATATATATTTTTTAAAGTAAAAGAAAATTCTTATGAACTAGAACATGGTACTGCTTTTATGGCCCAGGGAATTAGCAGACTGCAGACTGTAGAGAATATAAATCCTTTAATTGGGCGGAATTCAGTCTGTATACTAAGGTTGTTGATAGATGTTTTAACCAGGAATGGAAACTGAATGAAATATTGATTTGGTTCAGGTTCAGTTCAAAGGCTACTCTGATATTTTGGTTTTGTTTCAGGTCAGTAATTTTAGAAAAGGGTCTGGTTGAGCTTTAGAAGGAACAAGTGTTGGCTCAGTTTTATATTCAGCAAAGTAATAGTTTATTCCAGGTTTTGCTTGAAGTTTCTGCTTGGAAAGGAGCAGTGATGCAAAAATGAAATCACTGGGTGTTAATTTTATTTGACATGAAGGTAATTTGTGATTATCAAGTTCGATAATGGAACCTTAAGCAGCAAAGCTGACCCATCACGAATGGCTTCGTTTCTATTGAGATAAACGTAGACAGTGTTCAGAGGGGCTCCTCGAGGCATGATGTGTACTGCCGTGGGTTAGGGTCGCAGCTCTGTAAGGTTCTGTTGTTTCTGTTTGTTTGTTTGTTTGTTTGAGAACTTTCCTCTGACTCAGAGCAGTTTTCCTGGGCAACTTCCACAAAATGCATTTTATGGGCAAAGTGGAGTGAGGCTTGGAACGTTGCAAACACTCACTGATTGTAGCAAACTGAGTGTGAAGTTGATGGTAAACATTGTGATGGGGAAAGTATGTTAGGTTCTCGTTTGCTTTCCAAGAAGATATTTGAGAGACTCAGTTGGGCCACATGGTTTTCATAGAATCCTTTTTATCCAGCCTGTCTTTGCAAGGTGATTTTCTTGTCGGAGATGCCATTGGCCAGCTTGAGAGCATTGCCTTTTTCCTCAGTTTGCCTGGTCAGACTGGCAATGCTTCTTTTGAAAGCCCAACAACACTGTTCTGCAGACTGAGAAGTGGTATGCAAAGTCTCCGTATGATTTTCTAGATTGGCTGCTTTTTCTTTGCTGGGACAGCCTGACATCACAGGAAATTATTCTATTTGAATTCTCCAGCAGAGCCAATTAATTCCGACTCCCTGCAGGAGAGGGCGGTGGACAGTGATGTGTGTTTGTGCGGTGTCGGTCAGAATGCCCAGCTCCAGAGCTACCTGGCTTCCTGCGTGGGCTTCAGGGAGCTCAGATCCGCAGGATCTGGGCCCTACAGTGGTCTATTAAACAATGGCGAATTTGTTCCTTGATGTGGCTGTTTCTATTAATGAAATAGTAACCTAATTAATTGGTAATTAGGATGCCTCAGAGGTCTGTTTCCCTTTGAATCAGTCACTAGAGAGAATATGATTCTAGTAAAGCCCGAGCATATTCCTGAAAAGGAAAGTGCATGCCGAAAAAATTCTGGGTTTTGCTGCACGTTGGATTAGTTAAGAGCTTGTGTGGTTGATAGAACCAGCTTTGGTCAGTTAGCTATGACCTTTCTTGTCAAATAAAAAGAACACAAACCATAACTCTCCCCATCAGCTCTTTATTGCGTCTCCTGTGTCTTTTCCATGGGAGTGTCTGTTTTATTTTGGAACTCTTCCTGGAGGGTTGCATGCTGAATTTCTTCAATCCCCAACTCCTTTCGGCTGCGTTTTCCAGGGGAAGCTGTGCCTGAGGATGAACAGGTCAGTGCTAAGGACCAGAAGACCTTGGAGCCCTGTGACAACACCCCTGTCATCGACAATATTGCTCCTGTTGTGGCCGGCATCTCTGCAGAGGAGAAGGAGAAGTATGACGAGGAGTTCTCCAGCCTCTACAGACTCCTGGATGATAAGGTCTGTAGCCAGAGATTGTAGTCCTCACTGTGGCGCACAAACACTGAAGGTGGCAGGTCCCAGAGCTATCGTCCAGAAGCAGCTTCAAGCCCTATGCTGCTGATGTAGGGCTGCGGACTGACGTTTACGTCTGTCTTTCTAATATTTACCCTAGCTCTTGATTGGGCAGAATGAGGGAACTTGACTCGCGTGGGATGGAACTTCCACGCAAATTTGATTGGAAGAGCGGAGTGCTGGGCGGCGTAGGCAGATAGTCTACACTTCCAGAAATTGAACTAGGGCTGATCACTGCATGAAGGGTGGGGGTCCAGGGGTGTAAGTGTACATGATCTCTGTTTCATCCTCTCTCCTTTTCCTCTCTGGGCCTATTTCTCACCTCTGTGCAACTCCAAAGGTTGTCCCAGCTGTAGAGACGAGGGCAGTACTTTAACCCAACACCCAAGTGTGTACTTCAATCATGTAGCTCTAAGGTCCTGGGACGAGGGACCTGTCGTGGTGCTATGTGGTCCTATGGCCTCTACCTTATTGGCAAAGGTGTTTTCAGGGGGCATTCTCTTGAATGAAGTCATTTGGACATGCTGATTAGGGAGAATATGTTTTTATGGCAAACTTTTGGGATCAAATAGTCATGTCAATGCACAAGTTGGAATAGAGGAAAAGAGGTGTTGGAGAATATTGTGTGTCATTCATCCCCACTGGAGGTCAGGTCAGGGACCCTGAAGGCACGCGCCGTTAAATTGACATTCCTCGTGATCTTGGTATACTGCCCATGGAATATTCAAAGTCCTTTCACTTTGTTTCATCAGAGTAGCTGATATTTTTAGTCCGATTCAGTCTCTTCTGCTCTGCTTCAGCTCAGCGTGCTCGGGGACACCCCTGGCTTGGATGAAGCAGCTTTGCTATGTTAATGTTGCCTTTAGTCTTCTTGGCCTCTCTTTTGAGTAAAGCTCAGGGTCTGGTATCACCTTTACAAGGGAAATGTGACTGGTTGCCTTAAGGAGGCTTGTTCTGCTTTGAGTTTGTGACTCTGGGAGTTTGTATTATAACCACAGTGTCAAATTAGGGTCATGTTCCCCTTTTGGTGACATATTTAATCAGCTCTTCTCTTCGGTGAGAGCTGGGCTGATTTCCCTTTAGGCACTTGCCTTCCCGTTAAATACCTTCCGTTTCTGCCCAGGTATTTCACATGACCCCTCAAAGCAAAAAGGAGATCAATGATAAGTTCTCAGTGTAGGCAATTTCTTGATTTCTCCAAAGAAATGCTGTTGTTTAAACATACTGTAATTTTTTCCTCATTTTAGAATTTTGGGTTTCATTTTTAAGAAATCTCAAAGAATCTGAGATGAGGGGTGATAACCTGATTCTCTAGTCTTTTCCCTTTGAATAGACACCTGCCACGGTTGGAACTGGGGTCATTTACCATTGGAACATGAGGCATTTTCAGTGATTTGAAAAAGACTTCAGAGTTTTGAATCCAGCTGACAAAAGGAAATAATGAGGACTGAGCTCGAGCTCAGAGTGATGCAATGCCATGCCTTGGGGGTATTCAGTTGGGAGCTGGCAGAGCTGACCCTAGAGTCTCTGCCTCCTAATGACCAGCCTAGGGCATTTTCTGTCATACCGCTCATTTGCCTTTAGCTTATGCCTTGAAAACCCTATAAGTAAATATTTTGAGGGTAGCATTTGTGGTCATTCACAGGGTGATGATGAGAGATCTGGGAAAGGGCTGAGCCCAAAGCCTCAGCCTGAGACTGGCACCAAAGCCAGTGGTTTGACCTCAGTAGCTCTCCCCGTGGACTGCCTTGCCGGCTGTCATTCTTATTTGCCCTCCTCTTAAGGGTTTTAGATGGTACTTCATGCTTCTGATGATGTAAGTGCTGTGATACCTTTGAGAATATGAGTTGGAACATGGAACCTTCATAGATTATTAAGTGGTAGAACTGGAAGTACCTAGGGCTAGACGAGAAACTAGCCTGGGTTGTTTACCTTATTTGTCCGAGTTCATATCACCTGTAGGTGGCAGAGCTGCAGTGAGGTTACACAACTTCTGACTCCCAGTCCAGTGCTCATCCTCTTTTGGCCGCAACCTTTGAATGAGGAACATGTCAGCACTAATGAAAGAGCCTATGCAGAATGTGGTGGGAGAAAGGCTACCCAGTCTCCTCCCAGCTGCCCCCTCTGTCCGTTGATGCTGTCCCTCCAGGAGTCTAAGGACAAGTATTCGCCCAAGGAAGTGCTGTATGATGGAAACTCATGCACTTTAGAGTCAGATCTGTGACTTAAAATGCTGAGGCCTGCACTGATGACCTACCCTGCTGAAGATGTTTTTCTCATCTGCAACATGGGGCTCACATCTGTTACTTCAAAAGTTTGCAATGGAGATTAAAAGTTTCTAGTGTATACCCGATGCTCAATACATGTTAGTTTCTTTCTTTTCTCTCTTCTCCCTTTCTGTTTGCTTAAGGGAGAAGCCACATCGTATGTGGTATCAGATAGGCTGAAAGCAGAATTATAAGATGAGCAAACTAGCGTTGGCACTGTGTCTCTTATTCCCCGTCACCTCTCCCATACTGCTACACTACTGGAGATAGTATATCAGAAGGAATTAAGTGTAAGTAGAAATATAAGTTGAACCTTATTTCACTGATTACCATGCAAAAAAAAGCATCTTTATAATTAAAGGTGACCCGCGACCTTTCATGAATATGAAAATTCAAGTACAAGAACATTTCCTGAAAAGGGCTTCAAAATCTGTTAATGCATGGACTAGATCTGAATAGCAATCAGAGTGAGCATGTGTAAAGGTGGTATATGAGATGTACTTGAATAATAGATAGAGATGAAACAGCACATCTTATTCTGAAAGTTTTTTGAAAACATTTTTTAAACTCACAATAGGCTCTGCGCCTTCCTAAGAGCAGCTGCCTTAATAAAGGGTAAATGTAGTTCGGGAAATGTCTCTGGTACAGTGATTTATGTCCTTATAATGTAATCCCTGTTCTTCATGCTTCCCAGATGGGGATGGGGCCCTCGTTTTCTCAGTATACCTCAAAAATCATTGCGTCATCCCACTTGAAACCTGTCAGGGAGGAAGCATGCGTCTTCAGGCTTTGAAATGAACACAGGATAAGAACAAAGTGCTTGTTCCACCATTTGTCTTCTCTTGTGATTTATATCACTTATAGCTGTTGCTTATATGTCCCAGGGGAAGATGGCAACTCCCGATGTTAAACTCCTTGAGTCTTTTGTGTTAAGTTGTTTAATATTTATGGGCTGAGGAACATAACACAAAACTGTTCCTGGTGGCCGACATTCAAAGCTTACAAAGGAGGAGAGAAAATGAGTCCTACAAAATAGTCTCTCAGCTGTGGATGTACCATCCTTGGCAGTTTCACTTTTGTGTGATTTCCCTAATTCTGCTGCCAGAAATCTGATTTGGGGAGGAAGGTCATGAGTATTTTGGGAACCATAAAGAAACAGCAAAGTGAAAAGTTCAGTAAAAAAGGATGTCCGTAAGGAGAGAATTAAGGCCAAAAGATGTGCTACGCAAAGGGAAGGGAGATACCCATCCTGTAGTACTGATTTTAGAATTTTCGTGCTCCATGGACAACGTTAGTTGTGACACTGAGTTGATCTGATTTAAATGTATGTGTAGACATGACAGGCTGGAGAATATCCTGTGGGAAACTTGAGATTTTGCTACTAAGGTTTGCTAACTAGGCCCTTGAACTTAGCTCTAGCCTCACCTCTGGGAAAGGTGGAAAGCACAGGGCAGGTTTTTCTTTTCTTTCTTTTTTGTTAAAACGGGCTGCTGATAAAATCACCTGGGCAGCACCTGGCACAAAGAGGGGGACCCCACAATACTGAACTGCATCTGACTCTGCTTGGGGTGTAGACCCTAGGAGTGCCCTTGGTTAGGATTTTCTGCTGTTCGTAAGGGACAGAGGCACATGTGAAGCCAAGTGGTCATTCTCACCGGCTATGCTTCACGCGTGCATTTGAACTCATGAGAGTACTTGTCGCAAACCCTGAGCCTCATGCAGTTGAACGTCATCTGCTTGCTGCTTTGCCCATGCTGGGTGGACATGTCTAGGGAGAGGCAGAGATGCTTCCATGGGTAGTGAGAGCTCGGCAGGTCTGGCTTTGTGGCAGCAACACCTAGGGTCAGAAAATGAGAGTGAGGAGAAGAGTTTGCCCGCGGGCGTCAGTGACAGGCTGGAAAGTAAGAATTAACGTTGCTGCACTCCCAGCTGCCTTGAGTTTTGTTGTTGTTCTTGTTATTGTTTTTCTTCTTTCATACTGGTTAAGAAAATTAACTTCTGATCAAGAGGGAGGTCTGCTCATGCCAAAGATTAATTCGCTAGTAAGTGTCTTTCCAATCTAAGTAAGAGGTTTGAAGTAGAAATACTGGTCTCTCCTACATAACACGTGTCAACATTCCTGGTCACTGATGTGTTTGACAGGATTTGAGACATGAATATATTACAGTGCAGATGGTTTGAAATTCACTGCCTTATTTTTTGAGCTAGGAGTTCGCCGTTAACATCTTTGAATTGGGAGAGAGATCCCTGAAGTTCCTTTCAGTTCCCAAGCCCAGGATCTCTGGAAGAGCAGGGATTGAGTTGAATGTGTAGGATATTATATTTTCCAGAGTACCCAGATGTTTCATCTGTTGACAAAGGTGGGTGAGAGATATTTTAACCAAATCAAGATCCCAGAACCAATCTTTATTATGTGGGGAAGCAGCACACCACTCCCTTCATTTTATTGGGAAGCTCACAGCTGGCATCCTGGTATCTGACAATCCCGGGAAACCAGGATATCTAAAATGACATAACTAACCAAAAAGAATTAAACATGATGTTTCATTTCAGGATGATGAAATTAACCAGCAGAGCCAGCTGGCTGAAAAGCTAAAGCAGCAGATGTTGGATCAGGATGAGGTAAAGTTTGTAATAAAATTTTTTTTTTTTACAAAGTTCTTTTATTACTCTTTGTTGTTGATGTTTGTCCCAGAAATTTAATTTGTGAAGATTTTTTTTTCAAAATCGCTGAATCATGTAGAAATTTCTTGATATATTTCTTTTTAATGCTTATTAAAATCTAATTTTGCCTCAACTTAGAAAATAAATGCGTGTGACTTTGTAGAGCCTAGGGATTTTGAGTGAGTAGCTGGTTACTGCACTTAGTGTTTGAAGAGAAGAGGCAGAGGAGCTCGGTAGTCGGACAAGGATGGTTCTCCTTCCTCAGACCCAGTGCTGGGCACTCTTGTTTTCTACCATTTTAGCCTTTTTCAGCTTTGCAAATCAGCCCGCTCAGTATTTGATATACATCATGTTCTCGTGATATCTTGTAGGAAAAACAAACAAAAGAAAATTAGAAGGTAGAGGAAGGGAAAGCAGAGCGGAAAGGGGCCCAAATGCTGCGTTCATGTATATGTGATACAATAAAAGGGAGGCAAATTGTTTTCAGTCTCCCTGATGGCATTCGATTCTCCCGTAAGTGTCTTTATTGCATTGCCGAGTATTTTACACAGAGGAACCTAAGCAAAGAAAAGACAGATGATCTATCAAACATATTTTTTCTCTTTTGTGCTTTAGGGTGCTTTCTGCTTTGTTGCTAAAATGCTATGGATTGGATCATGCAATGCAATTATAGCAGGTGGCTTGGGTTCATGTCCCCCCTCCCAGCCGTCCCATTGACATAACTTTTTAAATAACCATTTCCTTCTTTTTCCTCTTCATTCCCCTTCATCTCTCCAAGACAAGGATTATGCCCACTGCCCAAATACTTCCCTTGTGAGGGAGATCCTATGTACCTTTGCAGTGAGATGAACCATATTTGATTCGCCTCTTACTACGGCTGAGTCTTCCGCCTGCTTAGAGTTTCCTGCCCTCTTCTTCCATTCTGTGCCTTTGCATTTCCAACTTGATACATTTGCCTGCGATGAACTTTCCTTTTGGTTACAATTTAAAAAAGTCTTAATACTTTTCTCTTTTTATGGTATCAAGGCAATATATGTTCATTATAGGAGAATCAGAAAGTATAATTGGCACCAAGATAATGAAAGCATTTAGATGCCCAGTCATTCACTTTTAACTCTTGTTAATATTTGGGATATATGCTTCTATGCATCCATGATGAATATTAAGAAAAATCGATGACTGCTCTTTTATTCTGTTTTGGTTGACTCTGAAATTTACCAGTTTACAATGTGAAGTAATGGTAATATTAAAAAGCCATGTGAGTATTATTATTGTCTTCAGAAATTATTTGCCCCCATACTTTGTTAAACATGCAGAATAGCGAGCCAGCTGCAAAATGTGATTTTTGATGTATAGTCAATTATTTGAGTTAAAGCTGTGCAGTTTTAAACTAAAAAGAAGAAAGAAAAGAAAAACAAAAGAACGAAGAAGAAACATTTTTGAAATAACATACTATGTTTAAATTTAGCATCTGGATATACTGTAGGGTTTCTAGTTATCCTAAGCTTTTCCAATTTGTTTTCTTGTATCTGTTTTTTTAAATTACTTTATTTTGGATAGGGAACAGAACCCAAACATTCGAACATTAGGCTCACCAATTCCATGCCATCTCACGTCCCCAGCTTTTAGCTTCCACGAGAAGAGACTACGAGAAGATCCAAGAGGAGCTGACGCGTCTCCAGATTGAAAATGAGGCAGCCAAGGATGAGGTGAAAGAAGTTCTCCAAGCCCTGGAGGAGCTGGCTGTCAATTACGACCAGAAGTCCCAGGAGGTGGAGGACAAGACCAGGGCCAATGAACAGCTGACAGACGAGCTGGCTCAGAAAACGGTTGGAGCCTTTGTGTCTGGGGGCGGGGCTTCCTCACGGCCTTTCCTGTGCTTGTGCCCGTGTTTGTTGACAGACTGTGTATAGGAAGGCAGCCGGCCGAATGGTTTTTCAGTGTTAGTCTTCAGATGCGTTCTCTGAAATCTTCCAGTAATTGAAATATTTTGTGTAAGTGACTTTCGTGCACGCATCCTGGAACTGCAGGGCACAACTCTTTTATATCCAGGGGATTCATAATGTTAGCAGGATGCCTTGTGGCATTGTCAAGGGGGAGGAGACTTTGGAGCCAGAAGAATCCTAGTTTGAATTTTGACTTTACCACTATCAGGCCTTAGTTGAAACATTTAAACGTCTTGAGTATTTGCTCCTTATTTGTAGAAGTGGTGATAATAACATGCTTCTTTCAGGGAGTGAGAATTAGTGACAGTTTACATGAAGCACTTAGTGTGGACCAGGACATTCGCGATGGTATCAATAAATAAATCTCAAATTGTCGTGTCAGTAGGTGAGAGTGGGTGACCGCAGAAGGCAGTGGATTGCACTTTTGTGTTTACACCTTCCTGAGTGAAATCCAGTCCCTCCCACGGGCTCTCGCGCCAGCCCGGGACAGAGCTGTGCTGGCTTGTTTGTTGTCCTGTTTTAAACCAGTGCTTCAGTCTCACGTTTTCTAATTTTTAGATTCTCCCAGTGAAAGATGCTACAGGTTCTGCATAGCGAGCTCATGGCATCAGGGCCAGTGAGCATTTGGCAAAGTGGCTGGTGGTGGGATGTGTCCATTCTGTCCTTTTCTACTTGGAAAATGGGTGGTGGGAAGCTGAATGGCTCTACCCGGCTGCCCTTGGCACCTTGGCCCAATGGCCTGGTACCATGGGATTGTGCCCAGAGTGCTTTGTGGAAAACATCCAGTTCTCCCGGGCAAGGAGAAGTAGCAGATGGTACAGGAAAGCTCTAAACTGCTGACAGGCGAACTGATGGAAAAGGCTCCTCACTTCATATATTCAGTTGCATGAAGGAAGAGTTTTTAAATGGCTTCCTAAGATAGGAACTACTGCTACTGCGGATTTTAAAAACAAAATGAAATAAGCAGTGGTAATGCCAAAGCAAAAACAAAAACAGAAACAGACCTAAAAACAGACTGGAAGTCACTTAGGAAAGGAGACCTAGATTTTCTCTGCTTATTATTTTCTGTAGGGTTCCTTCACTAGTCCTTGGTGTTTGCTTCTCAAAACAGTGAAACATTTTCCATACTATGATTTTTCTTTTCTGTCAAACCAAAGTACTACTGGACTCATTTAGGCAGATCATTAAAAAGTGCTCTAGTGAAACAGCTGCATATGGAAGAATTGCATAGATGTCTTTGTATTAACCCCCATAGCTCCATAATTCAGGGGAATTTTTTGTTGTTGATGACTGAGTTGATACCAAGACACCAAAAGATGGCTATTCTTTCGATGTTGAGTGTTTCAGTTAGTTAGTTAGTTAGTTAGTTAAAAATACATATCCTTTGGTAACATTCATGAGGGGTGGAAAAAATATGGGTTTATTAATGTTTGTCAATAAGATGGAGTTTCTGCTATATATTAAGTAGCATAATCTTGTTGTACTTGATATATTTTGAAAAGAGATGAAAAGTGTTCAATTCAACTTCACTATGAAGATTAGAATTTTTCTAAGTTGTTTTCTAAACTCATTAATGTCCCTTTGGGCCCTCCAGACTGAAGTCAGATGGGAATTTGGAAGTGGTCCAGGGAGCAGGTTTGTTTGGAAGTGGGGGTGGGGCTGCCTGCAGGTATGTGTAGACCCCTGAGATTGTGAACTGACACAGAACATCTGGTAGGTAGGGAGATGTAATTACATGTTACAAACCTAAGGGCTCCTTTTGGGTTTTATTTATTTTTAATAACTTATTTCACTAACCTGGAAATTGTCATCTGATAAGTAGACATAACATATCAGGCCAAGACAAATTCCTCTTCTCATCAAAGAATGTAGTGCTATTTGATAGTTTGACTTAAAAGGATCTGGTATTGAAAAGGCCCTTGTATTGAAATCACATGAAATGGTAACAGAACTCCATCTTACATATGTTGTTATTCATTGCAGTGCTGAGTGTATAAAATCGATGGGCAACCCTTTTAATTTGTTGTGGAAATGTATTTTTCAGACTACACTGACAACCACACAGAGAGAGCTGAGCCAGCTTCAAGAGCTTAGCAACCACCAGAAAAAGAGAGCCACCGAGATCCTGAATTTGCTGTTGAAGGATCTGGGGGAGATAGGTGGAATCATTGGCACCAATGACGTGAAGACGGTAAGTTAGCCCCTCTTTATTCAGTCTACCTGTTCTTATAATGGCGCGGTCCTAAGCAAGCAGGGTCTGCGTTGTGTTCTCCTAAGTATCCAGTGCTTAGCACAGTGCTTTGCGTCTGCCGTGTGCTTTGTAATACCGAGTAAGAATAATCAAAGGGCTGATTGAATGACTAGTGAACGACTATTGGGTAAGGAGGAGGAGAAAAACAATTTACTTTTCAGATATAGGAAATGCCTTCAGATCTTGGTTGACGTTATGTAAATTGGCTTATTCCTCAAACTTATATGCCAGTGTCACAGAAATTTGGAATTTGATAGGTTAACCAACAGTTCTAGTCTCAGAATTGTGTTTCTCCTTTTCTGTGTGAACCCAACACGGTGAAAATTCCCCAACCAATCAGCATGAAGCAGGAAGGCTTTTAGATGAAAGTAATAGGATTCTAACAGTGGCTTAAAAAACAAAGCCACGTTTAATTATTCACAGTGTGAGAAGTCTAGAATCTGGCTATTCAGGTTGTGATTTATGTCACCTGGGAACTTAATCAGGAAGATAAACACTTTCAGGCCCACCTCAAACCTACTTGATTAGAATCTTCTTTTTAACAAGATTCCTCAAGCCATTCTTTTGCTTATTGAAATTTTAGAAGCAAATTTTGGTTTGGTGCACTGTTTCAACAATACCAAGGATCCAGGCCTTTTCTTTATTTCCTTTATGCTTTCTTTGGCCTGTTACTTTTTCATATCTGTAGACTTTTGTCTCATGGTAGCAAGACGGCTGCTATAGAACCAGTCATTGCATCCTAATACAACCACATTCAAGGCAGGATGGGCTGAAAAAACAAGTGACTTTCATTCAGGAGGGAACTATATCCTAGAAGTCACCTAGATACCCCCTTTTGCCTTATTGGCCAGAAGCGGGTCACCCCACACTGCAAGGGACGCTGGGAAAGCAGAGAAACAGGATTACTATTATTGGCGTAAGCCAACCCTAAATAATCCCATGGTGTTGTGCACACTGGTGCCATTGGGGGCAAGGAAGTAAGAGCGATGGGAAGAATGGGGCATGTAAAGTTGTCCGTGAGCTAGCAATGGAGGGAAGAGAGAGAATAAAAAAAGCTCTCAGCCAAGAAAAACATGCCACAAAATAGAGATGCCATTGTAAAATTAGATAGACACATTTTTAAAAATAGCTTTATTGAGGTATAATTGATAGAAAGTAAGCTGTACTTATTTAAAGTGTAGTTTTAGAAGTTATGACATACGTATACGCTCATGAAACTGTCGCCACAGGAAGGAGTGAACAGATCCGTCACCGCCAAGAGCGTGTGGGACTGTTTCTGGTCCCTCCGTTTTGTTTCACTGATCTAATCTTTAGGCCGATAGCACATTGTTTTGACTACGGTAGCTTTGTTATAATACAGCTCCTTGTACAGAGTAGCCGTTGATAAATGCATGGATTTAATCAAGCCAGAAAGTGGTGCTTTATGGCTCAACTTTTACCTCACAAACCCCTAAAACCAAAATCTTTGAATTCAACCATTTGACTTTTAAAAGGCCGAATACTACATTAGCCTGCTTCGTGGGAACACTCATTTTTTGAGCTGGGGTTGAATTAGAAAGGCTTCCCGGATTATGTTTGTTTATAGACATTTCTGGAAAGTGTAGAAAGCTCTTGGGTGGTTACCAGCTCTAGGTTTAGAGTATGTGATCTCTTGCAAAACCTAATCATTCTTTTATGGAACCTCTATTGTAACTGAATGTTTCATGAATCTTTATGAATGAATCTAATTTTAGCCTAGAATTCTCAGATACTATAGGATTAACCCTATTAAACTCCAGTTTGGTGCTTTTATATTTGATGATTTAGAAGAATTTTTAGAAGCATACACTGGTGTTGAGCTGTAAACTTCTGGCATTTGGGTGATTAAATGGTCCTTGAAATATGAAGGTGGAATTGATTTATAGGAGGTTGGCATCTGCTACTGATAACGATAAAGGAAGATATTTTTATGCGAAGTTCTAAAATAGAGCTGATGAAAAATGCTAATGAAATCAAGGAGTGTCTGGGTGCTTCAGCATTTGAAAAAAGAGTCCTTACCTCTGGGAATCTGAAGTATGATTGAAATTATTTTTAAATACTTAACTGGCTGTCTTAAAGATATTTTTGGATTCCAGACATTAGATGCCCTAGTTAATGTCATTGATAACGGGTTAATTTCATTGATAACTCTCACTTGTAGAGCATCGTAGTCTTAATCACTCTGTTTTTTTCTTGTAATTGTGATTTACTTATTAAGGCAGTGATTTCTGAAGGGAGGAGTGGTATGACTCTGGGCAAGTCACTTGAGTTCTCTGGGCTTCATTCCCCTCATTTGTATAATGACGGGGGAGCCAGATTATCTTGAAGGTTCTCAGCTCCAAAATTGCATGACATATACAGGTATTTCTTAGCTCTGTCATATGGGCACAGATAATCTCCCCTCCAGCTTTTCTGAGATATAATTGACACATAACATTGCATAATTTAAGATGTACAATATCTTGATTTGATACATTTATATGTTGCAAAATAGTTACCCCATAGCATTATCTGCCACCTTCATTTTATCACACAGTTACCATTTCTTTTTCCTGATGAGGACATTTAAGAGTTACCTTCTTAGCAGCATTCAAGTATATGATACAGTATCATTAGCTTTAACCTCCATACTGTGTGTTAACTCTCGGGACTTGCTAATGTTATAACTGGAAGTTTGTATCCTTTGTCCTGTAACTCCCCCATCCACCCCCCACCCTCCTAACCCCCGGTAACTACCACTTTGCTTTCTGTTTCTCTGAGTTTGATGTTTTCAGATTTTCTAGATGCCACATATAAGTGATATGATACAGTATTTGTTTTTCTCTGACTTAATTCACTTGAGGGGTGAATCCTGAAGGTCCGTCCATTTCGTTGTAAATGGCAGGATTTCCTTCTTTCTCATGTCTGAATAATTTGAATAATTTTCCATTACACACACACACGCACACACACGTCTTTTATCCATTTACCTGTCGACAGACACTTAGGTTGTTTCCATATTTTGGCTGTTGTGTGTAATGCCGCGAGGAAAATGGGAATGCAGATATCCCTGTGAGATTCTAATTTCAATCCCCTCACTTATATGCGCAGAAGTAGAGCGGCTGGATTATATGGAGTTCTACTTTTAAGGAATTTCCATACGATTTTCCATAGCAACTGCACCAGTTTACCATCCCCAGCAAGAGCACACTAGCTTTCCCTTTTCTCCACAGCTTTGCCAACACTTCCATTTCTGCCTTTTCGATGTCAGCCCTTCTGACAGCTGTGAAGTGGTAGCTCATTGTGGCTTTGATTTGCGTTTCCCTGATGATGAGAGCTGTTGAGCCCCTTTTCATGTATCTGTTAGCCATCCCTGTGTCTTTGAAAAAATGTCTGTTCAGATCCTTTGTCCATTTTTTAATTAGATTGTTTGGTTCTTGCTATCGAATTGTATGAGTTTTTTCATATGTTTTGGATATTAACCTCTTACCAGATACATGATTTGCACAAATTTTCTCCCATTCCGTTAAGTTGCATTTTCATTTTGTTGATGGTTTCTTTGGCTGTGTAGAGCCTTTTAGTTTGATGAACCCCACTTATTACTGATACTTTCCTTATTATATGTTAAGACTACTCAATTGATATGATTATTTTGATCTAAGAAAATGAGCAAATCTAGGAAATCTTTTTCAGTGATCTTGTACTTTTGTTCCTGAAACCCTTTTACTTCCCACAAGGTCCCTCCTGGTAGTGCCGTGATGTGAGGGGAAGATGAGGTCTCCTCAGCCCTCAGTTCCAGAATACACCAGGCCCGCACAGTTAGGAAACAGAACTCCTCCTATTTCTGCAGCTCAGTCATGTCTTGAACAGGGTCCGGCAATATTTTGTTTAGTCCACAAAGCGAGATGAGGCCAGCTGATGACAAGACGAGCCCAGTGTTGACTTTGACAGGTTTATTAGTAAGCTTCCTCTTCTTTTCATGTACCTATGCCATTGGGTTTTCCTTAAATTTTAAAGAAAGATTTTTCAGGAATTCAATCATGACCTAATAGAATAGAGGTAGAGTAAATGAAATGGGTGGATTAGCTGCCTGATTTTCTTATGACCCAACTGGCTTCTTTTAGTCTCATTCTGACTTTCGTATCTTCAAATGTAAAGCCACCTCACTTAGCTTTACGTGGCCTAGAAATGGCACCTGGCACAGCCAGACAGTGCTCAGGGGGTAGATGGGAATGCGTGGGGTGGCCTGTCCTCCGCAGATGGAGGGACAGGCAGCGTCGGTCTCCCCAGGTGCAGGCAGTCCCTCCTCCTGGATTAGTCATTGGTGCTGGATCACAGAGTCTAGTGTGCACCGCTGAGGTCATTGTCAGGCCCAGGGGAGAGTTAGAAATAACATTCAGCAACATCCTCTGATTCTTCCTTTCGAAAAAACGCTGTACTAGAATTATGGAAAACTTTGAACTTCATAACTAAATATATGAACTCTTAAGGGGTAAGAAATCTTACAGTTAAAATCATTTGTTTGGAATATTGTTTTTATTTTCCATCAGGCATGGACTCAAAATCTCTCTTTAGATTTCCTGGGACAAGAGTAGCCTTCCGAGGTTCTGGTTCAGGGGAGGAAATATCCATTTAGGAGAATGCCCATTGATATCTATATCTAATCTATATCTAATCTATATCTAATCTATATCTATATCATCTTTACTCTTCCTCCATTCACATGGGATCTGGTCACAGAATAGAAAGTGTTCTCGTCTAAGGACAGACCTGGAGAGGAGGAGGGGTTTGTCTCCTCAGCGCTGTTTAGCTACCAAGAGCTGGTGTGGGTCGTGAATTCCACAGAGGAGATACGGACATCTCCTTACCTTTCTACCAGAACTGGGCAATTTTGCAGGGCACAACTGGTCAGGATAAAGAAGAAATTTCTCATCTCTCCCACGTTCAACCAGTCACAAAAAGAGGAGAACAAAAATATTTAAAGATTGCCAGCTTTTCTTACTCATTATCTTTGTGCGTTAGGATTATAAAAGGAATATGGAAGGGGGTGGTGGTGTTGGCAGACAAATTTCTTGCAGTCAGAAAGATAATGGGCTTCAGCAAGGAACTCCATTAAATTAAAATGGAGTCACGATTTGATATTTGTAGATTTTCTTGCTGTTGATGTAGATCTGAATTGTGTTGATTGATTCTGATTTAACAAATACTGTAGTGGAATTGTTAAGGGAAGGTAGACATCAAACTGTCGGTGCTCAGGTGCCGTCTCATTTGTGTACTTTCTATCTGCTACCAACTTTCAGGGCTGATACATGACTCCATATTCATAACTCTTAAATGTTTACTGAAAAATAGTTATATGATGAATTAATGACAGCAACAGAGACAAAAGTGGGCCGTTAGAGAATACCGTGAAACGTCAGAAAAACATAGTTGGAACCATTGACCTAGAATCAGCTGAAGCCTCTCTTCATGGGTTGGGTTCTGGACAGTGCACTGGTTTTCTCCTGAGGTGCTAGGGTGCCCTCTGGTGGTTAAACAAAATATACACACAGTTACTATGCTCATTTAGTCAATTCCCCTTCAAGAGCATGTTTGCATCTCAGCAAATTGGTTTCTAGCCCAGGTATCTTGTGTCAATTTTTGTTTCCAGCAGAACTCTAAAACTTAGAAACCAAATATGAGATCATGCAGGAATTCTGGCTGTCAGAACCTTCTCTTCTAAAGGTGGATTTAGGCTGTTATTCTCAGATGATCTTAAATAATAGAATAGATTCCTGTCTGCTCAGAAGGGACAGGCACGTAGAAGCAGAGAAGCAGATTGGTAGTAACGAGAAGTCATGCGGAAAACCTTCATGTAGAGCGAGCAGCTTTTGGTAATGGCAGTTCTTACTCGCTGGGTTTTTGTTGTTGTTGTTCTTGTTTAATTGAGGACTATATAGAAAATCCTTTTTATTTCAACCCTTATTGCACATATTCAAGCCGTTAGACTACTTCTCTGTCTGAATAGCCAACTATAGAGAATATAATTGAAATTTTGATTGGAGTTCTTATAGGGGCTCAGAGTCACTTTTAGGAACATGGGGCCTCTCTGCTGGTCTAGAAATATAAGGTACAAGACATTGAATGGAACACTTCTTCAAAGTTATCTCTTATTTTAATCTTCAGTGCCTTTTTCTTTTGATATTATCTCTTTTATCCTGAAAATCAATTGTAAAGGAAAACCTGGTTAATTGAGGATTATATTTAGTAGAGGTTTTTAATTAAAAGTTTCACCTGAGGTTTCCAAGAATTTGAGGTTGAACAGATAGTACTTTTCAGATCATTTTCAGCTTGTGGTCCTATAATTAGGGCTTCTTACCCAGGAACCCACAGATACCTTGAGAATCCATGGACAGGTTTCAGAGGCGCATGAGCCTCTGAAAATTACAGGCAGCAGTTGAATGTGTTCCTCCTGTGCTCAGCTGGCAGATGTGAATGGAGTCATTGAAGAGGAGTTCACCATGGCCCGCCTGTACATCAGCAAGATGAAGTCGGAGGTCAAGTCCCTGGTGAACCGCAGCAAACAGCTTGAGAGCGCCCAGATGGACTCCAACAGAAAGATGAATGCCAGCGAGCGGGAGCTGGCAGCTTGCCAGCTGCTCATTTCCCAGGTAGGTCACACCTTTCTTCTTCATTTCATACCCGTGTTCTCTTGAAATCTGCATCCTTGGTGCTCTTACTGGGGCTGAGGGTGTATATTGGGGATATTGATGAGCTTTGCTTTACGTAGTGCTTGTCCATGGCCTCCCCAGACAATGACGGGTCAGGCTTATTCTTCACAAGGCTAGATTTGGTTGTGTGAGTTACACGAGTTACTTTCCATCCCTTTGTAAAGGACGTGTCTATATACTTCTATCTAGCTATCTTATAAGTAGGTGTGTACATAGGTAGGTAGGTAGATAGGGGTGTGTGTGTGTGTGTGTGTATGTATATTACATTTATATGTTGGGTTTTTCCTATAAAATAAAAGACACATTTTTCATTGTTACCAATGACTTTATTGATTTGGATATTTGGAGTATGTTGGCTCTCTCCCACTAGTGGCTTCTACTGGGTAGAGACCAGGGGCGCTGCTAAACATCTTCCAAATACTGCCTAAGACAGCCCCACAGCAAAGAATTATTTGGTCAGAATGTCAATAGCACCAAGAAATTTCACAAACCACTTTTGACACGTTCGATCAGTCAGAGCACTTTCTCCATATACTGCACAAATCTTTTTTTTAGCATTTTGGTTGCATTTTTACCTTTCCTGAAGTAATAAAACATAATACACTGAAAATGTGTATCTTCTTCCATCTTCAATATTAAAATGGCTACACAAAAATTCACCCATTTTGATAAAGCTTTTTGTTTTTAAATCCACCCTTATATGACAGCTGTCATAATACAGTCTAACGAAATTGTTTCAAATGAAGTTAAAGACAACTGAGCACTACCAGCGCCATTGTATGAAGAAAAAAGTAAGGACTTTTTGGCCAACCCAATGATAAGTGGATAAGATCGGGTGGAATCTAAAACTTCTATCGGCTAAGGCAATGTTCCTTCGTCTTTGAATCTCTACCACAGGACCAATTTAATGGGTGAAAACAGAAACTACCACTGCTACTCCTATAACTAGGAACATGGAGTGTTTACAATGTGCCATTCACCGTGCTACGCACTTTATATGCGTTATCTCCCTCGATCTTTAAAAAATCCCAGTAGTCAGGTTTTATTATTGTTTCTGTGTTTCCAATAAGGAAGCTAAGACTTAGAATGATTAAGTGGAGTGTCCCAACTCATGGAGCCAGTGAAAGGCAGAGGGCGACCCAGCGACACAAACGGCAGCATGCGTGAGCCCAAAGCCTCGCGGGGATTGCCATGTCAGCCCGCAGGGTGCATTTCATCCACTCAGTGAGGCTGCTTTTCTTTCCGTTGGAATGGCATTTTCATTTTAGTCAGGCGGTTTCAGAAAATAGCCTAGTTTCCGGCCCGCCCTGTTGCCTGAGCTTGCTCTTGGAGGTTTGAGGCTCCTGTGAATGGCCCGGCGCGCGCTGCTCACGGCCGTCTGCCAGACGTGAAACCAGCTGAAGTCATTTGGGGGAAACAGATATGTGTCAGCATGGAGTGGGGTGTCAAACAAGACTGAGAGGCAGACAGGCACGTACTTTGTTCTGTTATGCTTTTAAACGTAACAGTAATGCGTAATCATAGAACCATCTGCAGCCTCCTTGTCTACCACTATAATAGTCTAAGAGATGCAATTAAAACATGCAGGTTCAATTTTATAACTAACATAATAAGCAGAAATATCTTGAAAAGATTGTTTCATGCTAGCGTGTGATAGTGAAATTTATATACATTATTGAAAAAAGTATGATTCGGTCAGTCCTTTTGGAAAGTACCTTGGGAATCAAAAGCCATGAAAAATACAAGTATATGAGGTCTGTCTATAAGGTATCCAACCCATGTAATATGAAAAAGAGAGACATTTATTGAAGAAGATACAAGATACAAGAAACATTGCACATAGGACAATGACACCTCAGCCCCCTTCAAAGTAGGCACCTTTACACACAATACAGTGTACAGAGGATGTGGTATAGAATCGTACACCTGAAACCTGTATAATTTTGTTAACCAGCATCACCTCGATAAATTCAATGAAAAGGCAAAAAATAAAATAAAAAATTACTAAACCTAGCCATTTGGGAAGCATAATTATATAAAGGTAATGAAAATGAAAGTGTTGAGTAGTACCTGTCACATGCTTTGCAACTTTACAAAATATGCATTCATATAGATAAGACTGGGACCATAAGGAGGAGATAGTTGATAAGTTAGAGTGGTTTATGGGTGAATTTTATACCACTTTTTCTGGCCTTGCTTTACTGTTTTTGCTATTTTTTTAATTCTTAAAAATTGAGAAGAAAAAAATGATAAACGTTAGGGTGCAGTGCACCTCCAGCCTATTTCTAGGTCCCTCCTGATATTGCTAGCACTCCGTTTGGGCAGTCCTGCGCCCGCCATTTGGAGGCCAAAGCCAGAGTGCCAACAGAGGCCCCGCAGCCTCTGCTTCTCATCCCACCTGGATGTGCCGGCCTCCACGTCCAAGTCCGCCTGCATTTTCTGGGGACAGAGGGAACTGTGTATCTGTGTCATCTGTGATCTGTCGAACTGCATGATGGCAGCGGCAGCCCAGCCCCGGAAGTGGCCTTCGGACTACTGAAGTAGGGAGTGTGTGGGGTTCAGAGCGGCCTAGAAGGAGATGTGGGCTCCCGGCGGGCCCTGCTCACTGGAGTGGGGAGCAGCCGGAGGGTGGCCTAAGTGGCCGTCCGGGAAGTGGGGCTCCAGTACCCAGGTCTACAGAGTAACGCCGACTTCAGGAGTATGAGGTGGGAGTGACGACTATCAGGATGTTTGGGGTTAAAGGACAACCAAGTCAGGTGGGGCCGTCTCCACCAGCCTCAAGTACAGGCTTCCATCAGGGGCTACTTTGTTCTCTGTTACAACACACAAAGCTAAGGAGTCAATCATTATTTCCTAGGGTTCAAAAGTAAGAGAAACCTTGGCTATGTTCTGATGTGATTTAAGAAACCTGACAAAATATTGCCAGCTAAACTGCTGTTATCACCTTTCTTTGCATCCCTCCTCTTCACCAAAAGCCGTCCTTATAAAACGACTGCTCCAGCAGTCCCGTTTCCCAGAGGCTATTTCATCAGATCAGAGCGTAGTCCGCTGGGTCTTTCCCCCCAGGTGTGAACCCGGTGGATCCTGAGGGCAAAGCGTCTGCATATTTCCATCTGCCCAGAAGTGGCTACTGCCCCTGTTCCATCGAGGCACTCCCATTCCTTCCTTCATTCATTCATTCATCCCCTTGTCATTTATTAAGCACGTGCTCTACCCTCACAGAGTTAACAAGTAAGAAAATGGGCAACGTAAGCTATGGAGGAGTTTGGTGCTTTAAGAAAATAATGGGGTCTGCGCGATGAGGGGACCTAGCCGGGTCCCTGTCCTGGAGGGATGGGAGGAGAGCGCACCGGGGAGAGGAAAGTGTAAAATGCAAAGTCTGTGACGCAGGCACTGGTGTGTTTGGGACACAGGAAAAGAAAAGCCATGCTATTTGACTTACAAAGATGCAGCCCGGAGGTGCGGGTTTAAAGAACGAAGCCCTCAGCCCCAGACGCTCCCACGCCCGTTTCTCTCCAGCATACTCTGTTTTCTGTGAGGAGGAAAAACAGTCTGGGCTTTAGTGTCTCACTCACATCGATGGCGAGGAGGGGCATGGCCGTGAGGGGTGTGTGGGAGGGGAAACCGAGAAGCGCAGGGAAGAAACAAAGGGCCTGTTAGTCTGTGATCCCGGACCCTAAGCAAAGGACAGAACATGCGTGCTCTGGGTGTTGGAACTCACAAAGGACTCCCGGACACCTCCCCCATTGCATTTTCCCATTGGACAGTCCCAGGCAAGCTGGGACGACCACTGGCTAGTCATTCACTCCCCCTTTTTATCTATTTGCTGTTTAAAGCACGAAGCTAAGATCAAATCCCTGACAGACTACATGCAGAACATGGAACAGAAGAGGAGGCAGCTGGAGGAGTCCCAAGACTCACTCAGTGAAGAGCTGGCCAAGCTCCGAGCCCAAGGTAAATAATTGGCTACTTTGCAGATGTCAAACTCTTGGCCTAAATCAGGCACTCTCTGGATGACTGAACTCAAGTGGTTTAGTTTTACTCAATTAAAGCGATTTCTGGGTCTACTAAAAACAAGACCATAATTGGAGGGAAAAGAGAATCACCTAGAAGACGGCCCTCCGTCCCTATTCCAACTTCCCACTTCCCCGCAGTCGGCCCGGCTGCCCGAGTCAGAATCCTCGCTCTTCTCTGCCTCCAGCCTCCAGCCTGACGAGGCCTGTTCGACCTGCCAGATGCTTCTCTGGTTCTGCTCCTCTCCGTCTTCCTTGTCACTGCCCTTAGTCTAACCAAGAATTGTGATTGCATCCATCTACCGAGGGTCCTGCCCCCAGTCTGCTCCAGGCTGGCCCCTGTGCTACCACCCAAGGGACCCTTCTGAAGTCTAATCCGTCTCGTGCCCAGCCCCACGCCTTAGCTTAGCCGTACTCCCCACCCTTTCAACCACCCCTTCCCTTGGCCAGGCAGCCTTGGCTTAGGGAAGTACCTGACACATAGGCAGTCTCAATAAATCTGAATAAACAGAAGAAATCCAAGGGATGTGGGTGATGAAACATGCAGAAACCAGAGCAGGAAACCATACCGATGTATGTGTTGTTGTGAAACGGGAACACGCATATTATGGGTTACAGTGAAAACTGGGGAAGTCCTTTGGGAAAGCGTTTTGAAAACATCTAATAATTATAACACTCCTCATACCTTTTGATCCTCAAATCTTAAATATTCACTGCAGAATTACTTATATTAGTAGGCAAGACGGGAGCCACCTAAATATCCAACAGTTAAATGAAGGATGGTATGTTGTTTAATAGAACGTTTTTCTTCATGTTGGAGGTGAAGTGGATGAAGGCCCCAGCAGTGCTTACAGGGTAACCTTAGATTAGCAACCACAATGTGTAATTTTTGTTTTACTGTTGTTAAAACACGTAAAAATCAATGGATGCTCTGTTTCAAGGCCTACAAACTAATATTTGAAATGAAAATGGCTTTGATAGGGTAATAGGATTGGTGAGGATTTTATCTTTTTTTATTTCCTTTATTATTACATAGTTATTTGCTTAGTAAATGCATTTCGTTTCAAATACCAAGGCAAATTTTAAAAAGAAAGAGAATATAGCCCCACACCCACTGGGGTCTCGTCATGTTTTCTTTCTGTGCTAATGGATGAATGTCAGGGATCGAATGCGCCCCCCAAAACCTGACACCGAAAAGAACTTTCTCCTCTTGTAAACGGCTTCTGCAGTGCTGCCCAGGGTGGAAACGAAGTAGGAGCAGGAGAGCCTGAAACAAAGTGGGACGGATTGGAGAGGAAACAGTGATTTCAAAGGCACTGCCGTCAGTCATTTGCTCCCTCTGCCCCCGCCCCCAGCTCAGGCCGACTGTTGCACCATGTGCTCAGAGGGCCACGGACCACGAACAGGGTGGGACTGTCCCCCCGATCCCCAGGTGTGTCACACAGCAGTCCTGTCCCAAATATGGGGCCTTCCTGTTTAATCTGGAGAGTGTTATTTTATATTTCTATTTTCTTTGTTCCTATCCTTAGATTGTTTTCCTACTCCAGATTCTTAGAGAATAAACAGCTTACCCATGGGAGGTAAATTAGATCTTTCTGGAACTCTGATAGTGGCATCAATCCAAATGCTACTAAGATTCACAGGGTGCTTTATAACCTACAAAGCACATTTACAATCTATCAGGCACATTTATAATCTATGCAGCACATTTTTGCCTCACGGGTCACATATGAGGCCAGGTGGGGGGACCAGTACTCTGAGGTGTGAGGTGCAAGTCAATTGTGGAGAGAGCGACCCCCTCCAAATTAACCCCTTTGCCCTACAGTTGCCCCTCCCCCGCAAGGACCTAGGTAATGTTCCAGGAGCCGTCAGCCTCCAGAGGGACATTCCTTTGTACCATGGTTGTAATTTGTGAGATAAGCTGATGTTTCATCCCGTTACCAGTCCAGTTTTTGTTTTTTAATTTTTACTTTGGGGGTGAGTGCTCCCAGTTAAATCTGAAATCATCATTTAAAATTCAAAACAGAAAAAATGCACGAAGTCAGCTTCCAGGATAAGGAAAAGGAACACCTGACACGGCTGCAGGATGCTGAGGAAATGAAGGTATGTGCGCCACCCCTTCCCCGAGCCCAGCGTGCGTCTGGACTGGGCTTTCTCGTTCTAGGAAAGTCTGTCTCCTTCAGCAATGCCTGTGGCAGTGGAGGAGGACGCAGGAAGGGACCCGTAAGGGCGTCAGAGCCCGTCCCCGAGTGTGGCCTGGTTCAGAAATGAGTTGGAGATGGGGGTGTCCAGAAGCCCTGAGGTGTCTGTAGATAATAGTTATGTTGCATTCATACATTTTTCTTTTCTGTTCCTGAGGAAGAGGGAAAGAGCAGTGCCTCCCAGCCACTGCCTGGGCCACACCATAGGGTTAACTCCTAAGAAAATGCTTATCCTTCCTTTGAATGGAAAAAAACAGCTCTCCCCTCTGCCTTTTTTTAAAGAAACATCCCAAATTTGAATTTCCATCTTAAACATAGAGATCTTTATTTTTGGTTCCAGTTTAAACAGTAAAGAAAAATGTAGGAAAAATGACTGAAAGATAAGATTTTTACTTTTTCAATTTTTAATTTAAAAAAATTAGAAAGTAAAGGCCCTGCCCACTCTAGGGGGCATGGGCAGGGCCTGTCACCGTGCGGGTTGGGGGCTGGCGAGGGCCCGACACGTTCTTCCGGCCGGGTTTGCAGAAGGCGCTGGAGCAGCAGATGGAGAGCCACCGGGAGGCCCACCAGAGGCAGCTGTCCCGGCTCCGGGACGAGATCGAGGAGAAGCAGAGAATCATCGATGAGATTCGAGAGTGAGTTGGCACAGGGGCACGGGGGTGGGCATGGCTCTCGGCCAGGGCCTCTGCTCGCTCGGCCCTGTGGGCCCCGTGCCCGCCCTGGGGCCGCGGCGGTGAGACGCGCTGCTCCCCAGGCCTGTTCCCCCATCTGGAGAGGAGCCTTGAGGGGCTGGTGGGGCGGGTGGCAGGCGAGCCCAGCTGCCCTTCTCAGTCCCCGCGGAGCAGGACCATACTGGTGACTCATCTAGGCAGACACGCGTCCCAGTAGGTGGGACACTGTGAAAAGTACACCCCCCGCCAAGCCCTAAATTGGTCCTGCCCCAGGGGTTCAGATAGGTTAAAAATTACCCCTGAGAAGGCCGCTCTGCTACGTCCTCACCCCAACACAGGCGCGCACACAGCACAACTCCAAGCATACCTCTTAGGGACCCACAGTGTCGTGTGTCTGCGCTCTGGAACCTGTGGCATTCACCAGGGTGGCATCATTGCAGCTGGGTCTGGTGACACCTTCTCAAAGCCTTCTCCTGTTCTGTCCCCGCCTTTGAAGAGCCTGCGTTCCATAGTGGCCTCTCCCTGGTCCTCTCTTACCGTCCCCCTCATCACCGCGCAAGTCACCCAGCTGGCAGCTGCCTTTAGGGTCCTTTCCCGAGGCTCCTTAATGGTTTTTGTTTGTTTGTTTGTTTGTTTGTTTTTTTGCACAGTGAGCTCCTTCGCAATTTTTGAACCTCCTTACGGAATAATGTTTTTAAATACCCCAAATAAAAGGCATAGGAAAACAAAGAAAACCAATTTTGTTGAAATACAGTTCTATCCACTGACTCCTCCCCCTGCCCCTTGCCCCCGTTCCCCAGATCTAAACCAAAGGTCCAGTCCCCTCCCATTTTCTGTAACTAAAGAAACCTCCATGTGGGAAGCAAGGTGAAATGATTTACTTAGGGTCACACTGCTAAGCAGGAACTAAACTGGAGTTACAGTTTAATTCTCCAGGCTGCTGATCCAAATCTCTTTTCAATGTATATGAGCCGCTCGCACAGCACATTTGCATTTTAAAAGAGGAGATGGTAACTGGAGCAACAGTGTAAACGACCCGATGGGGCTCTGCACGCGGTCCACCTGAGGAAAGCGCGGCGTCCAGCTCCCCTTCTCCTCTGGGCCACTGCTGCGCTAGAGTTCATGTTGTGCTTTCTCCTTCAAGTGTGTCTCAAGTTCATTATCCTGATTAGTCACCCTCAGAATGTTCAATTGGAAGGGAGAAGAGGGAGGGAGGGCGCGAGGCGAGAAAGAGGGAGGGTTGGAGAGGGAGCTAGTAGGTGGGGGCGTTCCCTGGGCCCGTGCCTTTCAAAGGGACCTCTGCATTTCCCTTCAGAGGGCGTGTGAACTGTCCTTCACAGCCACGCAGGACGTGCGCAAGAGCCAGCAAATGCTGGGCCCATGTCGGTGCTGACCGAGTGCTCCACCAGGTGGTTTTCTGCAGAGACCCTAGACGTGGTTTCCTCTCTCTGTTCCTCCCCTTGAGGACATCGCAAGTGGAACTGTCCCCTCTGTCAGCCAGGAATTTGGATTTAGGAGATGTTTTCAGAACATGGGACTAGAGAGGAAGGGAAGGTTGAAATGGACAAATAAGGTTCCCTAAGTGGGTGTATGACGTCTGTAGAATTTTCTGACAGGCGCTCTTTCTGTTTTAAAATATCAGCCTTTTCTTGTCTCATTATTTTCCCTCTGAAGCTCTCTCACAAGCCAACTATAAATATATCCTCAAAGCCCTGTGTTTCAGGCCTCTCAGATGCTCCCCAGAAACTCGTTTGGACTTGGGCAGGGAGGGAGGTGCGAGTTTGTTATCTGATCCCTGAAAATCCTCCAGAATTGCCTCTTTTATTGCACAGAACTAATGGGGTTAGAACAGAACCACATCTTTAGCTAGAGGACTTGGAATTTCAGATTGATGTAGAATGTATTACTTTTTCCTCTCAATTTCAGTTTGAATCAGAAACTGCAACTGGAACAAGAGAAGCTCAGTTCTGATTATAACAAGCTGAAAATAGAGGACCAGGAGAGGGAGATGAAACTGGAAAAGCTCTTGTGAGTGCACTTTAAACATTTTCTCTGTTTTCTCTCACCCCAGCCAAATTGTAAAAAAGTCTGCTTTTGTGATTCAGATACCCAAATATCGCGGTTAGCTCGGGCCAGTTTAAAAACAGATGATGGCCGTGTGTGTGAATTAGTTCATTTTGTTGATTTATCTGCGGGCGCCAATGGCATCTGCAGAGATCGCTGGCGCCCCTTTGGTGGTTCGTGATTCTCTTTGTTTTTTAGGCTGCTCAACGACAAAAGGGAACAAGCCAGGGAGGACCTCAAAGGGCTAGAAGAAACAGTGGTACGTCAACCCGTTTGCCGGCTTATTTTAGCCGCAAAGGCCAGATTAGTTTATGATTTGTCAAATTAGTTTATTCTGAAATTTTATCTGCACACCTTTCATGTATCATTTGAGACATAAAATACACTGTGGAAAAGTGAGCATTTTAGAATTTATTCCCTATCTCTTGACAGAAGGATTCAACACCCATCCATCCATCCATTTGTCCATCCATCCATTCGTCCATCCATCGTCCATTCGTCCATCCATTCGTCCGTCCATCCATTCATCCGTCCATCCATCCGCCCATCCGCCCATCCATCCTTAGTGCTGTAACCCTGGAACCCCTGAGTAAAAATTGAACTAAATTGCAAATCAATGCCTGTACTCTTACAGACTCTGCACTCTGTGACTTACTTCCATTCAGCATTCAGCAGATATTTATGGAGCACCTACTGAAGGCTGGCATTCTTCTAGGTGCTTGGGCTGCATAATAAACAATAAGGAAGTAAATTACGAACTCCACTGGCTGGTTATAGAGAGTCCTGAGCTTGGTGGTTGGGGGAGGCTCCACGAGGAGGTAGCATTTGAGCAGAGACTTGAAGCAGTGAACCATGGGGATGTCTGGGGCAGAGCCTTCTAGGCAGAGGTAACAGCTTGTGCCTAGGCCCTGAGGTGAGCCCGTGCTTGGTATGTTGTGGGACAGCAGGGAGGTCAGCATGGCTGTGGCCAAGCGAAAAGTCGGCAGGAGGTAGGCACAGAGAAGTCAAGTTGCACCGAGACCTGCAGGGTTTAGGGGCGGAGTAATGACAGACCATTCACCTTTGGAAGGGCTCATCACTTGAAATTCCTGGTCGGTTTTCTCTGTCCTGCATCTGAATTCACTGTGTTTGTCGCCTCTGGTCAACTTCCACCTCAGCTGCTCAGGAGGACGGCTGCCTGACTCCGCGGGCCTCAAGGGCCCTTTGAGGTGCCGCATGGCCTGTGTTTGAAGGCAGGCCATGACAACAGAGCCTCTCGGTTTGGTGGAACATGTCCAGTCGTATCACATATAACAACAACAGAGAGAAACTGTTGTTTAAATACAGTCATACACTTTTATTCCGTTTGCATGTCATGTGAACCTGGTGACCCCAGGCTGTAGGCCGAGGTTGCTCAGGGCTGGGCCGGAGGCTACACTTGGGCTCCTGGGCGGTGTGAGGTGCAGCTCAAAGCCAGGTGGAGGAACGAAGGGCATAGCTTTCAGGGCAGAAGTGAGATGCTGTTAAAAGGAAGTCAGACCTTTCAAGCTTGGCAGACGAAAGTGAAGCCGTGGAGTTGCTTCGTCCGTGTCTGTCTCTCTGGAGAAGTAACACCAATAATCATAGATAATTATACAAAACCAGAAAAATATCAAACAATAAAAGGCTAGTATATTCACACCAGCCAGATATAAATGATATTTCCGTGTCTTTTCCTCCTTTACAGCCATGAATTCTAGAATACTCTTTCACCCCGCCATACCTGCCCTTCCACACTCTCGCACAGATGGTCACTCTTTTTACTGCTCCGTCTCTCATGTGCTCACTCACACACATGTAGAGTCACTCAGTCACTCACATGCACACCCCACCATCATCATACTTCACACACAGTCATACCACCCCACACAGGCGCTCTCAGGCCCTCACTTTCATGTTCTCACACCTGTACTCATCTGTGCACTCACATGCCTTCACCCACGTCTCACACAAGTGTTTTTGACTTACACACACTGACTCAATACACCCCCATAACACACACACACATTCATGCTCACTAGTGATCATTCACCCATTCTCACTTACACACTCACACTTTTGCTCACTAAGAAGTCACTCATGGACTCATTCACTCTCAATTCTTAATCACCCTCAACTCACTCCTTTGCTCACACCCACAGTGATTTACACACTCACTCTTACACTCTTGCACAAATGCTGAAACTCAGTATACTCCCCCAAACACGTCCACATGCACTCATATCCACGCACTCACATTCACTTTCTAACAAGCATCCACACTCAGACCCTCATTCTTGCTTATGTCTCTGTCACACACGCGTTCACTTTCACACTCTCACTCACCTTAACTCACACATTTACTCACAGCCCCCCACACCACTCTATCACTCTCACGGTTTCTCTTTTATACTCACTTCTGAGCATGTTCTTTTGCCTTTCTGATGTGTGAACACAGGTTTTCCTCACTGACCCCATGTCTACCCCCAGGTTCTTGCCCCCTCCCACTGCCCCCTCCTGCGCCCACACGCACTGGGCACACTCACCCAGACAGCCTGCTGACACGGCGCTCCCGCTTTCTCTCTGGCTCTCACTCACCTCTCTCATCACACACATGCTTTTTAAACCTAAGCTGGGAGCCCCACAGTATGTGCTATCTTTCAGCCTTGGATGTTTTCACTTCACTTTTCAGCATAATCTTCCCCAAGCTGTAAATGTTCTTCAGAAACAGGCTTGCCATCCTCGGCTGGCTGTTCTGGAAGCCTGTTCTGTTTCCTTGAGTGTCTGGGCAGGGCGGGGGGTGGGCCTGCGACCAGGACTGGGACTCCGAAGCCCGCCCTGGGGGTCGGCCTGAGAAAAGGCCGACTGGCCGTTGGGTGGCTCTGGCAGCCCAGGCAGCCACCTCGCTTTAATAGGGCGCTGTCTGGGCTCTGGGGCTGGACCCCCCCCCACCCCATTGACGGGCTTCCTGCGTCCACCTCTCCTGCCTGCCCCTCACCGTCCACCATGACAGGAAGCTGGGCCCTGAGCTTTTACACGACGGGCAGTGGCCTGGGTGGGGGAGGGTCTGAGCAGAGTGAGCGGGCCTGGGGTATGATAATGAATACGATGGAGGACAATTTGTCGCCACAGGAAGCCAAATGATAGTTGCCTGAGCGTAAATGTGCAGAAGCATAACTTGTAAACTATTTTAAAGGTCGTTAGCTGCTTCTCCGAAACCGTTGCATTCACCTAAAAACAAACATGAGGGAAAGTCTCCAAACTCAGCATTCTATATTATTCCATACTTATGCCCAAGGAAACACCTGGCCCTTTGACCAGGCACCACGACTTCTCATTTCCCTTTGGTGTGGTGGCAGTTTTCATGGAAAATCGTTACTGTGATTACAGTTCAGCTGCTAATTAAATCCTGAGGTGGGAGGGAGAGAGCACACATGGCAGAGGGCAAGGTTAGGGGCTGAGCTGTCTCAGGCAGGGGTGGGGAGGAGCGTGTCTGCAGAAGTGTGAGCCTGGGCTGCACCCCTGTACCTGCCCTGGAGGGTGGCTGGACCCCGGACGGATACCATGTGCACAGCATTCAAAATAGACCCATTTAGTTTCCGGCAGAAAGTAATTTGCTTCATTGGAGGAAGCAATTGACTTCAGGTGCTTCTTATTTCAACACAGAATTGCAGAGTTGAACCCAGTAATAAGACCCAAATTAACGTAGAATCTTTATTCCAAAAAACCTAGTGTTTCCATGGCTTTGTAGCCCGTTTCTTCCTTTTTTCTGTGAGCATGAATGCGCTTCATCCCTCGACATTTCATGTCAAAGTAGGTCAACGTAGACAAACTGAAAAATATAAATGCGAGTTTTTCTCTCTTCTCCTTTATGGGAAAATATTTTGCGAGGAACTAATCATAATACGTGGAGACTTGAATGGAAGGAAGGATTTTGGTTTTCTGATCTTGTTAAAAAAGGTCAACAGGTTTGACTCCGGCCCTTGTCTCAGCAGTCTAATTTGTAAAGGTTCATTTGTGGAAAATAATTCAAAATGGAGAAAAAAATGTCCCTAAGAAGTTACACTGAAAATTAACAACAACAACAAAAAGAAACAATGAAAGCCTAATGAGGAAATGGCTGTCAAGCATGATGCACCAGTAAATTAATACTAGCTAATGTTTACTGAGTACGTACTGTGTGCCAGGAGTTGTAAGAGATTTATAAAGATCATCTGTTTCGCCTGTACCACAGGAACTATGAGGCAGTTACTATTTTTGTACTCACATAACAGATCAGAAAACTGAGGCACAGAAAAGTTAGATAAGTGGCCTGGGATCACCTGGCTGGCAGGTCTGCCGGGGGCCTCAGCCACCACACGCTCAGCGATGGAGAGCAAACAGACCTACGGACCAGGGCTGGGGTGGGCACGGAAACGTGAAAATCGTCGGTCATTTGGGAAGACGAATTTGTGGCTAACTTTTCATTTACCCTTGTTAACATTATATATAATGTGTAGTTGAGAAATTAGGGGAAAAAAGAATCCATTCTGGTAACATAGCCCCTGGGAATTTTGGTGAGAAAACTTGCGAATTTTTGTGGTTCAGATGAAAACAAAGGTTCCTCTTAGAACACAGCAAATGAGCAGGCTTTGTTCTAGTTTGTAGTTCACCGTGTGAGTTCCCAGTCTCTGCACCTTGGGGTGCTGCTGCAGTAATGCCAGCCTTGGCATTGGGGTGACGTGTGTGGTAGGCAACTCAGAGGAAGTGTGGGGACACCACAGCGTAGACCGTGGGCTTGCGGAGCAGGGGGTCTAGTGCCAGGTGTGCTATAAGTTCAATGTGTTCCCCCACTTACGTGGCATTTTAACAATCTTCTCTTCTAGTCTCGGGAACTGCAGACTCTGCATAACCTCCGTAAACTCTTTGTCCAGGATCTGACTGCTCGGGTTAAAAAAGTGAGTTCTATTTCGTGTGAATGGGACCGAGAAGATGGGCAGAAAGAATCATTCTCAGATGAAATATCAGTTGCTTAAATTGGGGCTGGTTATGCTTATACATTAATTACTTCATGACAGCAAACGTTATTAAAAGAATGCGCTAGAGGCAAAGATTACTTGGGAACATTTTGCCATCTGATTTTTCCTTCTTAGTGAAAGGAAGTTATAATCTGTTCCCTGGCCTTTATTTCGAATGAATGCGAATTTACCTGGCCGCAGTGCGACGGCCACTGTGTGTGATGCAGGGACGCTCCAGAGGGGCCTCGTCAGATGGCCCTGCCCCAGAGCCTGCTGAGCAGTGCCAGGCGCCGAGAGAAGGCAGAAGCGGGAGCCTCAGATTGGCCTGGTCGGGGGCCCCTGGGGGCTCAGTCTCCGCACATGAAACACTTTAATGCCCAGGGTGTCATGTGCTTTTCCCAGCAGCCATGTAAGGGGTTCCTATTGTTCGGCGCTGCAGATGTGGAGATGGGCTCAGGGGTTCAATGCCTTTCCCAAGATGGCACAGCCGGGGAGAGCCAGAGATAGGAATGGGATGCAGGGCTGTGTGCCTCCGGAATCCGAGTTTCTTGGGTCCTCGTGCCACACGCTGATCGCGGGGCGCCACACGCTGATTGCGGGGCGCCGCCACATGGTGAACCCCAGGAGCAGCTTGAAGAGGTTTAAGGAGGGAGGAGAGTAGAAGCAGCAAGGGGGCTGCTCTTTAGGATGTTCAAAAGCAATGGACGAGGGGCCATGGGCCATATCCAGAGGCGTGATAGGAGGGAAGGAAGCTATACTTAACAAATGTGTGTGCACGTGTGTGCATGCACATGTGTGCACGCGTGTCTGTGTGCATGTGTCTCTGTGTAAAGGAGCCAGAGGAAAATGTGAAACATATAAAAAGGACGAGGTTATTGATAGAGTCAGAATAATGAGCACAGATGGATGTGTTAGGCTTGATAACGGGAAGGGACGCATTTTCCCAGAGAGAAGTGGCGAAGTCGAAGTGGAGGCATTTGCAGGGAAACAGCAACAGTAGAAAGAGATGCATCTGACGGGAGGCTCCGTCCTCAACGCAGATGGAAGAGAATGGGGAGCCCATGGAGGCTAGAGCAGGCTTGGGCAGCTTGGGAGGGATTTGCTAGGGCTGAGTAAAAGCACTGCTGAGCAGGAGTGTGAGTGTCCAGCTGAGGGTCCCTGGGTTTGCCGTGGCCCCTGACTGCATGGCCCTAGTGAGTTTGGAAGCCTGGAAATAACAATAAAGAAAGGGGGTAGAGGATGATGGGAGATTTCAAGGCCTGAATGGCAGTGGTCAGGCAGGTAGGTAGAGACCACAGTCATCAAACTAGAAATGGCCATAGGTCCTGGACCTGGGTGCCAGAGAGAGGTCGGAGCAGAGGTGCTGGAGAGGCCACTGAGACTTCCCGGTGCGGGGAGACGCCGGCCCGCTGCTTGGTGACTTACCTCGGTTGTGATGTGTGAAATCCGCTTTAGGTCTTGGGTTTATATTTTCATATTTGTTCTTCTTAATGAGTTTTGAGACACCTCCTTTGGAAAAGAAGAGTCTCTGTTTATCTACCAGCAAGGGAGAGGTGTATGCCACAGAAGAGAACTAAAGTGTATCTTTCAAAAGAAGATTTGAAGTTTTTGTTTCAGTCTTCTAAAAAAAACCAACTCTAACACTTTTGACACCAACCAAGGAACTTACTTCGGAAGGTTGTTGAGTCCAAACTTTTAGAACCCTTGTTTATTTTCATTTTCAGAATAACCTTTGGTGGAATTAGGAATTTTTTTTTAAAGTAAACTTTAGAATGTGTCATCCACACTGAGCTGGGGCTGAGGGCGGGCAGTGTGAAGGCTTGTCTCGCTGACCCCTTGGTGTTGACGCAGAGCGTAGAGCTGGACAGCGATGACGGAGGGGGCAGTGCTGCCCAGAAGCAGAAAATTTCCTTCCTGGAGAATAACCTGGAGCAGCTCACTAAGGTTCACAAACAGGTAGGAGAGTTGTGCCAGCTTCCTCTGCTTCTCTGCCTCCCGGAAAGGAGCCGCGCTAGGCGTGGCCACGGCGCAGGCAGGAGGCTCTGATAATTGAAGGACGTTAGTGCCGGAATGGTCCTTGACATCCTTTCGTCCTCCATGACTCCCTTATATATAAGATGCTTTATTTTATCAAGGCCAGTGTTGGGAACTGAGTATTAGCTCTGGGGGGGTTTGGGGAGTAGGATGTTCAGAGTTCTGCCTTTTCCTCCCACCTCCAGTCCCCAGCTGGCTCTGCTGTCTCCCATGATGCCTCCGAGGCTGCTCTGGGGACCCCAAGGCTCCCCAGAAGGCAGAGTGGATGCCACCAAGCTGGGTCAGGCCCCCGGCTTTTACAGACTGGCCATGGGTGGGAGAACTGGGAGCAGGACCGGCGCCTCTCTGCCCTGCTGCTGTACTTCTGGGCGCCCTCTCAGGTTCTTGCAGTGCCCTCAGTGCTGTCTGGAGTCACACAGAGCAGTAACCACGTCCAGACCAGGGGTGATGTAGGTGGGTTACGTGTCTCTTTGCCTGTGTGAATGCTGGAATGTTCATGACTGTTTTCTCTAAATCCTAAAGATTTGGGATATGCTAGAAACAGGCCCTCTTTATGGGCCACCTGGCTGAGGGGATGTCATTTCTCTTCGACTTGTTAAGTCCTCTCCAACCTTATGACAGCGGCATTTTTCCTCAGAGGGAGGACCACAGATTCAGCATAGTTGAAGTCATTCAGACAAATTGTTGATGAGAAATATAAAAGCAAAAATTGGCGGGGAATAGGGTTCTGACATTTATTAATGATTTTATTTTTGAATTCAACGAATGTTTACTAAAAACCTAGTCTCTGCCAGGTACTAGAACTCGTGCGGGGGATAAACAGGTGACTAACGAACACTCGTGTAAACCCGGCAGCAGTGCAACTTTCATATAGAACATTCTGATTTTCAAACCATTTTATTTTGCACTTGGATTCCCACATTAGTCCTGTTGTGTCCTTTTGTACAGACGGAAACGCTAGTGGTCAGATGGCTTACACCTAGTTAGACAGCCGGGACATGACAGAGCTGGCTCTCGAGCCCACCCCTGACTCGGGGCGAGTCTATTGCTTCTTAATTGAGGACCTTAAGGAAGGAAGGAATGAGCAGTACCCCAGGTTCTCTGTTGGCCTCCGATACGTTGCAGAGCGGGGTCCAAACCGCCTGCTGCTGTAGACAGTGGGTCCTGCGCGGAAGGAGGCCTTCCGAGAGCTCTAGAACACACGTCTCCCAAGGAGGGCCTTGGCTTTCCATTTCTTAGCTTTCACATGCTCCGGTCAGAGTCCCGCTTTCTCACACTACTTCCCCCACCCACTCAGACGAGAGGAAGTAAATCCCGCCCAAGTCTGGAAGTTTCCTGTGGCTGGAAATGGCCTTTAATTTGATTTTATACCCTCCTCCCTTCCTCTCACCTGGGAATGATGTATTTAGTAAATTGGAGTCCCAGAGAGTGGGATTTTTATCTCCCTTTGTTCTTCCCGGAGTTTGTGGTCTTCCGGACTTCCCCCTGGCAGGGTAGTCAGTCAGCTGCAGAGTCTGCTTCCAGCTGCTTTCCTGTCACAGTCTTTGCCCCTCCCGACCCCCCCCACCAACACCCCCCGATGTGGGTCTGCCCCTCCTGCCACGCCGCTGCCCCCCTGGTAACTCCGCCATCCCCATCCTGCCTCAGCTGGTCCGGGACAACGCAGACCTGCGCTGTGAGCTTCCCAAGCTGGAGAAGCGGCTGCGCGCCACTGCGGAGCGAGTCAAGGCCCTGGAGAGCGCGCTCAAGGAGGCCAAGGAGAACGCTATGCGGGACCGCAAGCGCTACCAGCAGGAGGTGGATCGCATCAAGGAGGCCGTGCGAGCCAAGAACATGGCCCGGAGGGCCCACTCGGCCCAGATTGGTACGTGCCTCTCGCCTGTCACATGTGCCCTTCCTCCTGGGCCCTTGATAAATGGCTAGGACTCCACCCTCCAGAAGCACTGATGCTCTGAGGCCGCCTGCGTGGTTGCTCTGGAACGCTTGAAAAGCTGCCCTCAGGACTGCAAGACCTGGGTGGGCCCCGCCTCCACGCCCTGTGCCCACCCTGGGAGAATGGGAATGTCGGGCACCCACTTCCTTGCACTGAGAGATTCCAGCGTACACTGTGGTCTCACAGCTGCTGTGCTGAGCTGAGCTGAACCGAGAGGCCGGCTGCGTCAGGCCATAGGCGAAGGTGTTTGGCTGTGAGCGGAGATAACACTGTCAGATAGACCCCAGTATACCGCAGCTTCTCAGCAAGGCCAAAGGCACCCTCGGTCTGGTGCTGACTGGGCCAACCCTGAAAGAGTGTATGTAGCCAGAAGCCTCAGGGAAGGCTGCTTGCAAGTGCAGGTTTGGAAATGCCCCGGCTCCCAGCCTGGCATCAGTGAGGGGGTTTGGCTCTATCCTGGGGAGCGGCCTGGATGTCCAGCCCCTTCAATACCTGGATTGGGGCCTTTGCCCATGCAGGTATATGGTGTAGCTGCTAAGTCATAGTTCCCAGGATAGAGCCATAGGAATAAAAGGGATTGAGGAATGTTATCTAGAGGGCATTTTAAGAAACTGAAACATCTTCAATAACATGTAATATTATTGCCCATCAGATAGTGCTGTGCAGATGTTTTGTAAACCAGCAATTTCATGTTTCTGGCTTTAAGATTATACTTTAGATTAGTAGCTCATTGGATTTTTTATATATATACCCGTTGAAAACATAGTGAAAACTATGGACCCTCTCCGCAGAAAAATGCGCCGCAGGCAGAATTCTGCATCCAATTTCAGGGGCTACACAGGTGCTCTTGGAACACATAGAGGCCCATGGATCGGCCTCATAGTAAAACTGCAGGTCCTTTGTTTCTGATTTTACTCAATCTGAATTAAATTGAAATTGATAGGTACGTTCTGCTTGTCTCCTCAACCTTGGGTGCCCTGGTTTAGCTAACTGTGCTAATAGGAGGACAGACCTGCTCTCAGGAACTCTGGGTGTTTGAGAAATGCAGTGTTGGTAAGAATTATGCCTCTTGGTTGTCACGTGTGACCTGAAGGTATCAGGGTGTGGCTGCATAAGCGCTTTCTGAATGTCTCTTCTCTCCTTTCTCTTGGATACAGCCAAGCCCATCCGCCCCGGACACTACCCAGCGTCATCTCCCACAGCCGTTCACGCCATCCGAGGGGGAGGAGGCGGCTCATCAAACTCCACTCATTACCAGAAATAAATAAGAAGTGAGTCCCTGGCGTTGGGTGGATTCTGTCTGGGGCAGATGCCTGCCCCTGCCTTGCTCCCACCCATGTGTGTTTGGACTTGCAACAGACAGGAGACAGCTCTGCTCACCACAGCCCTAGGGTTCAGGTAGCAGGGACCTGGGCTGGCCCTCAGCTCAAGTCTAGATCCCCAGGGTCTTCTGGCTGGGGCCGCCTGGCGCCTGGACCCCTGCAGGGATAGGTGAGGGTGTGGTGAATGACTCACCTGAGCTTGCTTTTGTCTGTGGGACTCGTCTCTGTACCTGGCACCCAAAAGGGCATTACCTGTTCGTCAACTGCTTTTACTCAGAACAGACAGACATGGGTGGTTAAGTCTCAGGAACTGAATATAAAGAAAGAGGTAGATAATAAAAACTCATACTTTTATGATTACTATCTGAACTCAACAAATGGAGCTTTTAAGAATTATGCTAATTTGTATCTAGGTGGATCCAGACCAGTTTTTTCCTTTGAGGTAAGTGGGCTGTAAACTTCTCTTTCCACAATCCACACACCTGATATTGTTCTACAGCAAAAGACGGGGGGACGGGGGGGAGTAATATATTTTGAAAGAGGGAAGGAAAGAGCACAAGCCAGTCCTTTGGTACTTGAGACAGAGAAGAGAGGTTACCGGCTAGTAGAGCTGGCAGATAACTAGGTGGCCAGAAAACCCTGTTTAGAAAAACTCTGACCTTGCACCAGTAACCTGTGGATGGGAGAGGGTGGCATGAATGTTGTCCTTGAACTCTAAGCGCTCACTAAGGAAGCTAGCTTGCAAGAAGGGCAAGTTTACACAGCGAAGCCTCAATGACCAAGGACAACTCAAGAGAGCAGTGGTTCCTTATCCAGTCCTTTCTTGCACCAAGGTAAGGAAGGTAAATGGAAGGGGCCTGGAGCCCTCATTCAGAGGAGGTGACAGCATTGCTCAGGCTCAGACGAAAACTTCCAGGGTGGGAGCTTGGTGGCCGCACCCAGGCACCATTCAAGGAGCAGGACAGGAACAAGGGGGAAAAGCCAAGGCAGCTCGTGAGCAGGCAGCGTATTCACCGCCATCTGTCGTTTCCTAGAAGGGCGGATGGGAAATGGTCTTGGCAATGAGCCACCCCATTCGCATCTGATCTCTGCTTCTAATCAGACATGAAATAAAGTTGGGTGTTACAAAATTGCTTTTGACTGCCATGGGACCAGTATCGGGATTGACACTGGAATGAAACTGTAAGATCAAGTCGGGCAGCTTAGAACAGAAAAACCCAAAGCATTGGTTCTTGAAAAGGTTAAAGCGTTGGTGGCTGTGGGCACCATCTAGCACCTAGAGACCTAGGCTCGTTCAAGTAGCACAGGACCTGGACTTTTGTATTTTTGCAAAGTACCCCTGGTGATTCTGTTTGCCTCCAAAGTTTGGGAGCTACTACCCTAAAGTAACTAATACTTATGCAGGATGGAAGTTTCTTTCTCTGCCACACAGGGAAAATTTGAGGTGGTCTGTCACAACAGAAAGCTGGACTCTTCAATTTAGACTCACTGTCCTCAGCAAGTACCCTCCTTCCTCAAGATCATCACAAGGCCACCAAAATTACTTCTACTGTTTGCATACCAAGTATAGTAAGCAGAGAGGAAGCAGAGATGAGTGAAAGCAGCTCTACCACTGAATCAGCTTTTTTAAAGCAGCCTCCCCAGAAGTCCCATACAGTCCCGATGCCCCCATCCCTCTGGTGGAACTGAGGCACATGGCCATGTCTAGCTGCAAGGGAAGCTGGAGAAGGGAGTCTTTTAGCTGGGTTCATCACTGCCCAAAATAAGGCTAGTGTTACTTTGCTGAGGTGGGTAACCAGCACTCTGCGTTTATTAAACAGCTAACATGCAGCCGAGCTGTGCTAGCCATGGCACCTGCATTTCCCCATCTGAGGTGTCTATGCCTGCGGAGAGGTGTCTGTGCTTGGCTCCCAGCAAACTAATATATACACTGGCCCAGGGACTCTGGGTCCAGAGACTGTGCAGCAGATGGCCAGTTTACTAGTGGCTCTCCCATAAAGGCCTCCCTGACCCACCTTTCATGTAAGGTACGCACAACCAAGTGTCGGCCATTCATTGCCTGGATATCCTCTTCTCGCTCTGAAGACTGAAAATCAGTGGGTCTGGTGAGCCTTTCAAGACTTGCAAAGGAACAGAACTATCGTCACCCACCATGGCGATTTGTTTGTTTCTTTGCTCTAAGTGTCACAAGTGGTTTTGATTAGTTTATCTGGCATTGGAACCGTTGGTGCTTTTCTCACAATCTCATAAACCAGGCCTTGTCTCCGGCCTGGTGTGTCGGGATGGCAGTAGGCGGAGCGGTCTGGCTTTGGACACGCGACCCGGTCAGAGTCAGCTCTTCCACTTTCTTCAGGTTGTTTTCCCTCAGAGTTGGTTTCCGCGTCCGTGAAGTGGGGAGCCCTTTCCCTGGGTCACCGGCGTTGCCGCGAGGACTAAAGCGGGCCGTGCCTCCCAGCGGCTCTGTGCTAACGAGGGCTCAGTTAAAGCTCCAACTTCTCGCGTAGATGAGCACCACAGCACTCGGTGTATAGTAGGTAGTTGGTAAATACTGCTTTATAAGCTCCTTTATTTCACACAGTTGTTACAAAATGTCTTTCAGCCTCTCGGCAGCAGTAGATGATAACCCCTGAGTGCGGAAGGCCCGTGGCTGACTGTCCTCTTTGCTGCTATGAGCGGATATAAGGGCTTGTAAAGATACTATCATTTACCTAAAAGTTATGAATAAGAACATAGACTATGTTTAAGGAAAGAACAGGGACTGTTTTTAAGAAATGCCTGGGCATTTGTCAATGGAAGTTAAAAAAAAAAAAGGATAATATCCAATGGAGTGGAGAATTAGAATGGGAAATGAGGAGATGCTAAAACATTTTTAAAGAAATAATCGGAAACAAGGAATTCATTCTTTAGGTGAGACTGAGACCATTGAAATGGCCTTTCCAGGTCTTCGGGATTCTCATTCTGAAATGCGCCCGCCCTGAGTGGAAGTGATTTCAACTGCTTGTCCTCCCCAGCCCTTCCGCCCCAGCCAGCGCAGCGTGGTTATACTTGGGTGGCGTCTCGATATCGTTCCTTCTTCTTCATGTGAGGGTTCCGGAAATAGAATCACAATGGGTATTTTGGTTTATTCTCAAGGTTTCAAAGGAACCGAAGGGGTAGAAATCAAGATACAGAAATCAAAAGAATCCGGGATAATGCTGGCCTTTATCTAAATCTAATTTAAATCCAGGGGCCCATCTGACGGGGAAGGGGACCTTCTTTTTCAGACCACAAAGCTGGACGTGGGCAGCCTACGCGGCAGGCTAAGGACGTGGGCTGTGTGGGGGGTTGGCCAGATGGGGGTTCCAGCCCTGGTTTTGGCTTTACTTCTGTGTGATGCTGGGCCAGCTGCTTGATTTCCTTCCACCTCAGTTTCCTCATCCACAAAGCGGGACGGGGCATGGAGAGCCTGCTCCGTACTTGATTTACCAGTGAGTGAGACGGAGGAGGCCCTGTTCCTGTGTAGCGTTATGCTTGTTTGGGGAGATACAGCAAATAAACAGGGTAACTTCAAACAGTGGTAAGAGTTCTGAAGCAAATGAGAACAGGTTAATAGAATAGAGACAGAGGTTGCCTATTTAGAAAGAGGTGCTGACCTTTGAGCTGAGGCCTGAGTGATGAAAAGTGCCAGGCCCCCAGTGGCCTGGGGCAGAGTGGCACAGGTGTGGAAGGTGGCAACGACTGGCACATCTGAGGAGCCGTGGAAGGCCGATAGGGCCACAGCACAGAACAGTGGAGACCATCTTAGTTCAGGTTGTTGAGGAGGGAGGTGGGGGCTGGGTAAAAGAGGCTTCTGAGGCCCAGGTGAGCAGTTTCGAGGGTAATCTAAGTGTGCGGGGCTGCTGGGTGGCTCTGGAGTGGAAGAGGTGGGGCCAGGTTCATGATGGGAAAGGGCCGCCATGGCCTGCGCTTTGGAGAAAAGGTGGGGTGGGGTGAGAGTAAGAGCAGGGGCTGCCCTAGGGCGCCATTGCTGGGGTCCACTTGGAAGGGAACAGCACTGAGTGGAGGTGGTGGCAGCAAGTGGTCAGTCAGCCTGTGTGTGAGAGCCGAGGGTGGAGGGGAGAGGAGGAGGTGTGGGTGGAACTGAAAGGTGGTTCCTAGGTTTGGACCCTTAGCAACCAGCTAAATAATGTTACCTTTAGAATGACTGGGAAGATCGGGCGATGGGCAGGTTTTATGGAAAGACTGAGTTTGGCTTTCCTCGTCCTGATTGCGAGATGCCTCTGCCGGAGGAGGTGTGTGGGGCAGGCTGTTGGAGCGATGAGTCTGCAGCTCCGGAAAGTCAGGGTTGAGGTGGTGGGGAGGTATGGCCTTGGAGATTGTGTTTAAGGCACGGGATCCGGAGGAGGTAACCTGGAGGAAGGGTGGACAGAGGCAGAGGGTTGGGGGAGTTAGACGGGCCCTGGGGACCAGTCAGAAGAAGGAAGTGGCACCAGCAAAGGTATCTGAGAAGGAGAATGCGAGGTTTGGGAGGTAAAGTGGACACCTGGTTCCTGGAAAAAGGTGGTCACCTGTGTCAAAGGCTGCTCAGGGTTGGAAGAAGAAGCCAACACAGACTGGATGGCTGGTGAAGGTCAGAGGGCGGTTACTCTGAGCAGCTCCAGCTGCGGGCGGTGGGGGGCGGGGCAAGCCCAGTTATCTTGGACTAGAGAGAGTGGGGGTAGGGAAGTAGAGTCAGCAAATGCCCCAGCTTCAAGTTTTATTTGAATGGGCAGAGGAATGGAGGGATGCGGGGTTAAGATGGGGTTTGCATTTCTTTTTCAAGGTGGGAGCAATGACAGTCTATGTGTATTCGGATGGTAATGACCCACTGGAGAGGGGGTGTGGGTAATGTAGGTGAGTTACAGGTGCGGAGTATTGGCTGCTGAGAGGTCCTGTGATCCAGAGCAGAGGTGACACTGCACCCAAGGAAGAGGGAAGGCAGAGTAGAGAGTACAGATTCTGGGTGGGGTGTACAGAGGGGTGAACAGGGGTCTCATCTTAGTGCTTGCTTACTCTTGCAGGTAGAAGCCAGGATATCAGCTGAGAAGGAAAGTGGGAAAGTCAGGTTTTCGGGCTGGAGAAGAGAGGTGTGAATAGGCCTCTCAGGAATCATTGGAGGCCCCACATTTAATGTAGTCCCATTTAAATACTTGTCTGCATCCCTGGTTCTGAGCGCCCCGGAGTTCCTCCTCCAGGTAGTGCTTTAGCAAGCTCGTGGGCCCTTGTTCAAATATGTCCACCAGATGGCGCCAGGGGGGCACTGCTGAAACCTGAGCTGTTTTCTGAAAGGCTTTGAGGCAGAATGGTCTCTTGGTTTTTCTATATTTAGACTGTTATTTCTCAAACTTGAATAGTAAATAGAGGACTTTTAAAGGAATAAAATTCTCACACGGTTCCAGAGTTTAAATTATTTTAGTATGATATTTAAGCATTTGCAAATTTAAAACAGTATACAGTCCCCGTACTTACAGATCTTATACATCTATCAAGTCAAGACAAATGTAGAAGTTAGATTAAAATGAAACCACAAACCGAAAGTCTAAATCACCAACCCTAGTATACTTTAATGAAAGATTATCTTTCGCTGAACCTAAAGAGCTAGGTGCCGTGTGAGTGACTGCTGCGGGGCATGCCTGCACTACTTCCGCGTGTCACGGCATGACTCAAATCTTCCACCCCCTTTCTCTGTTCAAAACCACTGCAGAATCATAGCGCGCCTTCAAGTCAATCCATCTTCCGTGGCTGGAACACATCATCTTCCTATTGAGTCGAGCTCTTTACTCTTTAGATGAAGTGATTCAAGTCGTCAGGAGCAGTGCCAACCTGGTCACAGCAGAAAGCGAGGGAGGGCTGACGCCGCACGGGGATGCTTGGTTACAAGGCAGCCAGGTTGTTGAGCATGCGCACGTACTGATGCGTCAGGTTTTCATGGCAAGAAAAACATAACATTCAAAATATTGTGAAATGAACCGAAGACCCTGGACGCCTCTTACTGTGCTGATGTAGATGAAGAGTCTGGTATTTTGAGGACTGCACTTTTATTAAAAACCATATATTATTAAGTCTAGAAACCATACCTTATTTAATAAAGTTTTGATAACTTTTATCAAAGTTTATTTGGTGAAATCACACTGGTAGAGTCAGAAGGGACTCATTAGGACCTTTATAGGAATTTGAAGAAGCAATTTGTGTTTGTACACTGTGTTTTCTTATGTTTTGAGGCATAAAAAAACAACCCTGGGAAAGGACTTCAGCAGCTATTATAGCAGGGCATCCAGGGGGGCGTAACTGCCAGAGCTACCAAGGGTGCCTGGGTGGTCCGTCGTAACCCTGAGTCGCTGACTTGCGTGCCATTCCAAGGGTCAGCGACAGTCAGTGCAGGATGGCTCTGTCTCCCTCAGGTCTCACTGCCTCAGGACCTTTCTTCTGAATGTATTTGTTAACTTCTTAGGTGAGGAGATGAAAGCAGACACATGACAAAGGTGTGTGGGCTTTCACCGCCATCTCCTTTTGCTGCCCTAACAATCAGCTGTGACCAGCAGCCTAAAATCTTGGAACCGATGTTACCTGTGTGCGTGGTACGGGATCATCCGCCTGTCACACTTGACCTAGACATTGGGAAGGACAAGTGACTTTCTACTACAAGAAGCCTTGTCACAGAAAACTACACCCAAGCAGGGAAATTCCAAGTGTACATTAAAGACAGGAAATCCAGTATTTTCTAGTCCAGCACTTACACCTCAGATTTCCTAGGCTCTGAATGCCCCTGGCCACCTCCTCACACTCACTACCCTCAACTGAAGCCCTAAACTTTAGGTCCACTTAGGCCACTGGCTCTCCTTCTTCGAACTGAGGAAGTTGCAAGTCCTCTGAACCCCAACTCCACCCCAGGCAGACGGGGTCCTCTGTCTAAGCTCTCGACTACGAGGACAACAAGACCCTTCCTACGTGGTCCTCGGTATATCCTTAGGGTCAGGCCGAGCTTCCCAAGCTGGAACTCATTCACTTTTCTGATTCACTCTGTTTTTTCTTGTTAGTCTTTCGTCTGTTCCAGATATCAGGATCCAACCTATCTGGTGCCATAGTACGGATTCACATTGATCTTTCTCCTGGTTTTGAAATTCCAGTCATCACAAATAAAAAATAATATATGTATTTTAGATGCACAGGTGACTTCTGCCCATGGCAAAAATGGGTTTCCTCTGCTCGTACAGGGTAGGCAGAGAATTGCTTTCCGATTTAACCCTTCAAAGTAAAGAAACCGAGAAGCCTCATTTAAGCACATCACGTGATGTCCTTCAGTCACACATGTTACCTACGTCTAAACCACTGGGCCATTCAGCTCGCTATGGTGACAGCCCTAGCAATGCAAAGAGTCACAAGAATGTGCTTGCAGGGGCTACTTGTTGCTGCAGGCAGGGTAGCTGGGTGATTGTGGGCTCAGGATCTGGAGTTGCCCTGCCTGGGGTGGAATCCTGGCTTGGCCATGTACTGGGCAAGCTACTTCATCTCTGTGTTCCTTAGCGTCCTCTATAAAATATGGCCAGAGACAGTACCTACGACGGAGGCCGTGAGGGCCAAACCTGTGAATGTATACTGCAGAGCAGGCACTCGGTGTCCTCCATGTGATCATGGTGTCTTGTTCGGTCTTGTTCTGCATGTTGCCATCCAACAAGGCAGAGTGAGCCTTTAAGATCACACAACTTGCTGGGGACAAATCCTGGACTAAGACCTCTGATCTGCTGTATGACAGCTTTCAAGGTTCCTGGCCTGAGGACCCTTTATATTCTTAAAAAGTATCCATGACATTAAAGAGCTTTTATGTTTCCATATCTATTGATATGTTATATATTGGAAATTGAAACAAAAAATGTAAGCTATCACTGCTATTAACATAAATGACATTTTAAATGAAAAATAATTATTTTACAGAAGAAAAAAATGCAGCAGAATGGCATTGCTTACATTTTTACAAATCTCTTTACACTTTAGCTTAAGAAATGACAGCTGGAGTCCCATGTCTGCATCTGCATTCTGTCTGTTGCAGTGTGTTGTTTTAGTTGAATCTGTGAAGAAAACCCAGCCTTGTCACTGCAGACAGGATTCTGGGCCATTTGGCAACTAAGAAAACGGGCACAGAGAAGTTCCGATCATAGTACTATCATCGCAGATTCGCTCTGGGAATTGAATGAGATAACATGAAGGAAGTGTGAAAAGTCCTAGAAGAGTCCCTGGCACAAATTAGTCCGTCACAAGTATAAGTCGGTGTTATGGTGGCTGTGGGGACAGGCTTAGAGAGACTAGACAAGGCAGGGTGTCGGGAAGAGAGGATGGAAGCCCCTGCAGGTGGACCGTGTTGCGGTGCACTACTTTGAATCTAGCACTGTGGACTCGGAGGGATCGTGGTGGACCTGGAAGAGAGAACCCCTCCTTTCGCCTGCAGTGCAGTGGGCTGCCCCACTTGAATTCTTCTCAGTGTCACGCTTTTCAGAGTTACAAATTCTGAGCCTCTAAAATTGTTCCTCTGCAGCTGATTGCACTAATGTTCCTGCGAGAGAAACCCACCTCTATTCAGTAGTGATATGTAAAGTACAGTTGGTAATTCTTATACTGTGGGGACTGAATTGTAGAAAGGCAAAAGAAAAGATAAAACTGTGCACTGTTTGGATTAAGCATAGATCCACTGCAAGCAATTGCAAAAACCGAAGTTGAGGCGGGGAGGGAATCTCTAAATACTTCTTGCAAAACCCATATATAATTAGCTTCTTTTTTCAGCCTTCTCTATTCCTTTTAAAGGAAGGTGATTTTATTTCCTTCTAAATCTGGTCACGCAATGCCGTTCTGAACCACCATCTCTAGTTTGGCAGAGACCCAGGGACAGTCCAGTCAGGTCACTCGGTCCGGTGCCCTGCTTTTAGGCGTGCGAATGATGATTCTGAACCATCTCAGAGGGTCAACAGAACTGGAGGTTTTTGGGTTTTTTTTTTTATCCTCACCCTGAGGACATTTTTTTTCATTGCTTTTAGAGAGAGAGGTAGGGAGAAAGAGAAGTATCCATTTCTTACCTCCCGTATATGCTTGGACGGGACCGGGGATCAAAGCCACAGTCTAGGTATGTGTCCTGATTGGGCATTGAACCCGCAACCTTTTGGTTTTGGGACAGAGCTCCAACCAAGGGAGCCACCTAGCCAGGGCAGCAGAGCTGGGTTTTAAATGTCCCCAAGATTTGCCAGCCTGTCCCGGAGGCCAGTCCATGTGATCAGAACAGTCAGAAACAGTTTCTCCTGAGACTCACCCATTTACCTTTGTAAGTTATAGCCATTTTCTCTCCCAATCTTATCTGAGGAGATGAGCATTCAGATAGTCAGGAGATGAATGGCAGTATCTAGTTGAATAAGTTTTTTTGGGCCTGCTGGAGAGACTGCTTTGGCAGATGGCGCATAAAGATCTTTAACTCAGAATGAAGAAGAACCTCTTTTTAATAGAGGACCTTTTAGTGGTGGACCTGTGTTTCTCCTTTTGGCAGCCTGTCATAACCTCAGTTCTCCTCTCTTGGCCTCCTTGACATGACTAAACTGAGCAGATCGGGCCTCCTTTGTGGCCCCGTTTCTTCCGAACTGTTAGCGAAAACGTGCTGAATCTTGCACATGGCGGGGAGTGGGGGATTTGAATGAAAGGCCTTCCAGTGGAAATCATGCCACTTCCCGGTCTGCTGGAGTTATTGCGGCCGCCCCACTGAGTTTGTGTGTCTCATGTTTGGCTCTGTCAGCATGGCTTGGCGGCAGTCATTCAGTAAAGCCCCAATCCCACAACTGAAGATGTGCACTCAGCACCTCACCACCCCCAGGCATGCAGGAAAGGCATCTCATCCGACCAGGGGGACCCTAAGTGACTCTCAGAGAGTGTACTTGGAAAAATGAACCTGTACAGAAAGGGAAATGGGGGTTGCAGTGATGGTTTTCAGAAAGCATTCCTGGACCTATTGGTTTTCAGCTCAAAATGGATTTAAAGGACAACTATGGCCATGGTTTAGAAGTTTTGCATTGCTGGTCCTAGCCATGAGCACAGAATCTCACCAGAAACGCCAAACATTAAAGACGTTCTTCCCAAAGAAAGACCTATCTCTCTGTGACTTCCAAAATGATATAAATATTACCCTATAAGCTTGTTTAAACCATATTTAATTGAACTTCTTTATAATTGTGAGCAGTTATACCACTGGAGCAAGAAACGGTGGTTAATGTGTAAGCTCCCTTGATATAATTTGTGTCAGGAAGGAGGTGATATTCTTTAAAAAAAAAAAAAGGCTCTCCTTTTTTTTTCTATTCAATTTTGCTCTATATTTCTATTCCTTTTTACCCACTGTGTTCTTACCTGCTTTTATAATCCCTTTATATGCTCTGATTTTTTTACTTATTTATAATTTATATACTGCAGATACAAACCCTACAGAATATGTGAGGTTGCGTTCATTATTATAACTCACGAACCAGGAGAGTGAAGAGGCAAAGATTAGAGAAGAGAGCACTGTGTAGCCGGGATCTGAGATGTTTTCCACAGCTAAGCACTAAATTTGGTTAGAAGCCTTCTAGGGGCAAAAAACAGAAAGCAGCGTCTGTCAGGTTATGGATTTCTTTTTATAATCCTTTTTTTCCATTCTACTTAATTTTCATTTTCTTTTACACTTGCTTATCCTAAAGAGCAGTGGGTTGTTTTTTTTTGTTTGTTTTGTTTTGTTTTTCTTAGCGTCTGTCATATTTCCTGTGCTGGGCAATTCCCATAGGCTTCCCAGGGATGAGGCTCTGCCCACCCCTTTCCTCTCCTCCCCACCCCACAACCACCATGAGCTCGGCACAGCACCCATAGGCAAGAGGAGTTTGAGGGCTTCCAGCTCGTGTGAGGAAGTGTTCAGTTTCTTCTTGAAAGCTAAGTTTACTGGAGTTGGTCTAAAGGGCTGGCCTCTGCGTCAGGACTAGTCTAGGCTCTCATTCTGGAGACCTGATGAGCATCTGGTGGGAAGTGGAGTGAAGTCAAAGTGGGGAGCTCTACTGGGTAACTTCATAACCTCATGCAGGCGAAACCTGCCTGTCAGGACTGCGGACCTGTTTCGTGGCGAGAGAGGGGCTGCGTCTGACCTGCCTTGGTCTTCCAAGTGCTGGCAAGTGAGAAATGGG